>JACCIX010001201.1:0-29047 GCA_025506515.1 Flaveria trinervia | reverse complement strand
TTTTCTCTTCTTTCTCTCTATTCTCCTCTTTGTGAGCTGAAATGTGAGTGTGGGGAGAGTGGGCTGCCCTCTCCCTACATATATCACCAATTTCCCAACTTTTCTTCGTTGGCGAGTTTGGTCCCTCGACTTTTGGACTTTATTTTCTTTTCTTTCTTCACCGGCTTCAAAATAATAAATATCCGGTGTTACACGTGGCATACGTTTAGCTGTTCATTTGTTGACTTCGGCCCGGTAGCTACGACTAACTGGGGTGTAGCACATGGTATTGGTAAGGATGATGTCCGATGCGCAAGTAAAGTAATGAAAGAACGAATGAACGAATGAAGAAGATAATAATGATATTATCTATGTGTACGTACGATGTGTGATCATGTAAAAGTAACGAACGGTTTTATATGAAAGTAAAGTAGGTTTTATTTTATAAAACTAGAACTCACTCAGCAACGCTGACTTTGATGTGTTTCCAGTTGGCAGGTAACGATTGCTGAGGATGGCACGGGCGACTACTCAGCTCTTTTCGGATGGCATTTTTTTGATTAATGTTTTTGCATTGTAATGCGAACAAACTATTTTTGTAATGAATGTTGTATTAGTTTGCAAAAGCATTTACATGGAATGAAAGTTTGTTTTAGTTTTCCGCTGCGATTTATTAAATACAAATGTAATTATATGTTTTATGTGCGATGAGAACCCAGCTGTAAGCGTCCCGGGAACGGGGCCTTACAATCGTTATTTCTTATTAATCATTCAATATATACTTATTTGATCATGTGAGTATTTCTATACCTCTTTTTATATTTTTACACTTATGGGATGAATCATGTTACATTATAAACTTTACACTTGTAAACACGTTTGATTCTTGTAAACACCATTCTCCAGACTTCAAGACTCGAATTAACGGAGGGCTTTTCATCTTGGAGTCACCTAGAAGCTACCTATACTACCAATTTGATTATCATCATCGTTGGAACATCAAGCAAGTGTTACGTGGTCGCGACCTTTACATCATATGTTCTTGTGGTTTACACTTCAACACCAGGTAATTAAAATCACCTACATACTCGACTTTACATGGGGAATGAAAGCCCCATGATCATTGGCTTTAACAACAACGGATTGACCTTCAATTTGTTGCAAAATTGTGCCAGGGTTCTTGAGGTTTGGGAGTTCATTAATCTATTTCGTTTTAAGATTTAATTATTGCTCTTTACCAAGGCTTCGACCCTTGGTCCACTGGTCACTCACCGTTTCACAACTTGGAGGTCCCGGGTTCGAACCCGGGCAACCTCAATTATTTTTTTGGGGTTTTTCTACCTTTAAAAAACATAAAATTTCTGAAAAATTATAAAAATCAATTTTGAAAACATTATTTATTTTTAAGGTCACTTAATTATTTTATGTAAATTTATTTCTTTAAAATATTTAATATATTTATAAAATAGTTTTATGGATGTTACATTTAATTTTATTTTATAAAATAAGACTCTAAATTATGATTTAAATCATAAAAATTTTTATTGGTTCAAACATCGCTTTAACTTATTGAATAAATCATGGTTATTCAAATAAATCTAAGAACGTATTTATACTTTGTATTTAAGTTTTGTCAAATATTATAAATGATTTAAATTCATGTTAATTACTTAATTGGTATAATTTTGATTCTTCAAATTAAAATAAACGTGTTTTCATCGTTAACCGTTATTTGTCAGAACTCCAAATCTTCCCTTGAAACCCTAGATCACGTCTAAACGTTAACGCTATTGTTGAACTTAATTTTGGAATAAATACGTTTAGGTGACTTGAATAAAGGAGATCGTCGGAGCATCGTTTATTTCTTATTAATCATCCAATATATACTTATTTGATCATGTGAATATTTCTATACCTCTTTTTATATTTTTATACTTATGGGGTGAAGCATGTTACATTATAAACTTTACACTTGTAAACACGTTTGATTCTTTTAAACACCGTTCTCTAGACTTCAAGACTCGAAATTAATGGAGGGCTTTTCATCTTGGAGTCACCTAGAAGCTACCTATACTACGAATTTGATTATCATCATCGTTGGAACATCAAACAAGTGTTACGTGGTCGCGACCTTTACATCATATGTTCTTGTGGTTTACACTTCAACACCGGGTAATTAAAAACACCAACATACTCGACTTTACATGGGGAATGAAAGCACCATGATCATTGGCTTTAACAACAACGAATTGGCCTTCAATTTGGTGCAAAAACGTTCTAGGGTTCTTGAGGTTTTGGAGTTCATTGAAACTGTTTCGTTTTAATATTTAATTACCGCTCTTTACCAAGGCTTCGTCCCTTGGTCCACTGGTCACTCACCCGTTTCACAACTTGGAGGTCCCGGGTTTGAACCTGGGCAACCTCAATTATTTTTTTGGGGTTTTTCTAGCTTTAAAAAAACAAATAATTTCTCAAAAATTATAAATATTAATTTTGAAAACATTATTTATTTTTAAAGTTACTTAATTATTTTCTGTAAATTTATTTCTTTAAATTAGTTTAATATTTTTATAAAATAGTTTTATGGATGTTACATTTATTTAGTTTTATAAAATAAGACTCTAAATTATGATTTAAATCATAAATTTTTATTGGTTCAAACATCGCTTTAACTTATTGAATAAATCATGGTTATTTCAAATAATCTAAGAACGTATTTATACTTTGTATTTAAGTTTTGTCAAATATTATAAATGATTTAAATTCATGTTAAATTACTTAATTGGTATAATATTGATTCTTCAAATTAAAATAAACGTGTTTTCATCGTTAACCGTTATTTGTAGCTAATGTACCGGTTGTGTGTGACTTTCCAGACGTGTTCCCACAAGACTTATCAGGAGTGCCACCTGACAAAGAGATTGAATTTCAGATTGATCTGATACCGGTGGCCCAACCTGTTGCCAAGGCACCATATCGGTTGGCTCCAACCGAGATGAAAGAGTTGATGGAGCATTGCGAGAGCTGCTTGATAAGGGGTTCATTAGACCGAGTATCTCTCCTTGGGGTGCTCCGGTCCTATTTGTAAAGAAGAAGGATGGTAGTATGAGGATGTGCATTGACTACCGCGAGCTGAACAAGTTGACAGTGAAGAACCGATACCCATTACCGAGAATAGATGATTTGTTCGATCAACTTCAGGTGCCAGTTGGTTTTCAAGAATAGATCTTCGGTCTGGCTATCATCAGTTGAAGGTGAAGGAACAAGATATCCCTAAAACAGCTTTCCGCACGCGCTATGGTCATTACGAGTTTCTTGTCATGTCCTTTGGTCTGACCAATGAGCCAGCTGCTTTTATGGATTTGATGAACCGTGTGTGTCGACCGATGCTGGATAAATCAATGATTGTGTTTATTGATGATATCCTGATTTATTCGAAGAGCGAGATTGAGCATGCCGTCATGTACGAGAGGTTCTAGAGACGTTGAGAAGAGAGAAATTGTACGCTAAATTCTCCATGTGTGCATTCTGGTTGCGCGAAGTTTAGTTTTTGGGTCATGTGGTGCATCCTGACGGGATAATGGTGGACCGGCGAAGGTGGAGGCGGTTATGCAATGGAAGTCACCAAAGACGCCATCCGAGATCCGTAGTTTCTTGGGCTTGGCGGGCTACTATAGAAGATTCATCCAAGACTTCTCTAAGATTGCTTCTCCACTAACTAAGTTGACCCGAAAGGATGTGAAGTTTGTATGGGGTCAAGCTCAAGAGAAGGCGTTCGAAGAGCTGAAGGCAAGACTGACTCGAGCTCCTGTTCTGTCATTACCCGATGGAAGCGAAGATCTGGTGGTCTATTCTGATGCTTCCTACTTTGGGTTGCGGTGTGTGTTAATGCAGAGAGGGAAGGTTATAGCCTACGCATCCCAGCAGTTGAAAGTTCATGAGGTTAATTATCCCACTCATGACTTGGAGCTAGCAGCCGTGGTCTTTGCATTAAAGATTTGGAGGCACTACCTTTATGGGACGAAGTGCACCATATTCACTGACCACAAGAGTCTAAAGTACTTCTTCGAGCAAAAGGATCTGAACATGAGGCAGAGGGGCGATGGTTGGAACTTATAAAGGATTATGATTGCGAGATCCATTACCATCCACGCAAAGCTAATGTGGTGGCGGATGCCCTTAGCCGAAAGGAAAGGCTCGAACCGATCGGGTGAAAGCTTATCAATTAATCATGACCTCCGATGTGATGAAGCAAGTTAAGGAGTTTCAAGATGAGGTATTGAAAGTGTTAGGACCTAGTATTCGACGGAAATACCTAGAGATCACGTGTAAACCAGATCAAATAGTGCGGAATCCTATTTGATTGGCGATCCAATCAGTGAGAACACACGAAGAATCAATCAAGGATTGAAACTAACGTTAGAAATCGATAAGGAATCGATCTAATGTGTTCTATGAACTTGGAGAACGATTTAGAAGGTTTCTGGACGGCTAGGGTCCGTCTGGATTCGTACTTGATCGAGCGTCCCTGTTTTTCACGAATTGAGTTGTATTATAGGTTGGCACTATTCAATCGTGCGACTGAACCATTAGTTTGGTTCTGTCGTGCGATTGAACCATGCGGTTGGTTCATTCATGCGATTGAGTGTTCAGTCGTGCGACTGAGCCATCTTATGTTACAGTCGTACGACTGATCCAGTCTCCTGGTTCAATCGTGCGACTGAGTCAATCGTGTGAAGTTCTTCATGTGTATGGTTCATTCGCATGAGCCATTCGTATGGGAACTTCATTAAGTTAAGTTTGAATGTTTTAGTTAATTAATATAATATTATATGTAATCATTCAAGTAATCATAAACCCAATCAATTCAGTCACGACTCATTAATGAACTATTAAACATTTTAACCAACAGACTATCAATATCAGTTCATAATCAAACCAAACAAGATCTATTACATCACATATCACGATCTAGGGACATACATGTATCAACAAATTCAGATGATTGACCTTAGGTTTAGCCTGATATCTGGAACATAAACATGTAGCATACATGATATCAGGTCTTGAGGCAGTGAGATACATGAGAGATCCAATCATTCCTCGGTCCATAGTGGCATCTACAAGATCTCCATTCTCATCAGGTGCTATATCATGATTCGTAGCAAGTGGAGTCCCAGCAGCAGAAGCATTCTCCATGTCAAAGCGACTGAGAATGTCTCCTACATACTTGGTCTGATGTAGAAAGATCCCATTAGGTGTTTGATCCACCTGTAACCCGAGAAAGAACTTCATCTCCCCCATCGCACTCATCTCAAACTCTTTCTTCATCACTGCTTCAAACTCTTTGCATAACTCTTGGTTCTTTGACGCGAAGATTATGTCATCAACATATATCTGTACAAGCAGTAGGTCACCATCCTTTTCTTTAATAAACAGTGTACAGTCAATGACTCCCTTGCGAAAGCCGTGTTTCACAAGATGAGTCGAGAGTTTCTCATACCAAGCTCGAGGAGCTTGATGAAGCCCATATAACGTCTTGTCGAGCTTGTAAACTCTATCCCGATGATAAAGGTCTTCAAATCCCTCGGGTTGACTTACATATACTGTTTCCCTGATTTCCCCATGAAGGAATGCACTCTTCACATCTAATTGGTAGACTTTAATCTTCATGTACGAGGCATAGGCAAGGAAGATACGAATAGCTTCCATCCTTGCCACGGGTGCAAACACCTCATTATAGTCAATCCCCTCGACTTGGCGAAAACCTTGAACCACCAGTCAAGCTTTGTTCCTGATAATGACTCCTTGGTCATCCTTCTTACATTTTAGTACCCATTTGGTGCCAATGACTTTAGCACCTTTAGGTCTATCAACCAGAGTCCATACACCTAACTTCTTAAACTGCAGAAGTTCTTCTTGCATGGCACTCACCCACACCTCATCATTTAGTGCGTCACTGACATATTTTGGCTCAACCTGCAAGACAAAACAGCGATAAGCACCATCATGAATGTAACCCTTCTCCATAACTAAGGCGTAATCAGCTGAGTATAGCTGACTTCGGGTTTGTACTCCTGATCGGACATCTCTAATAACATTGTCAAGGGGATGATAGACGTTTAGTCGTGATCCTGGAGTAGTCGGCACAGTCACCTCCGAACCAAGGTTGTGAACATTTTGTTCTGCATCTGAGGAGATTGGAGTTTGAGGTTCCGAAGTCAAGGGTGCATCACTTATGGATGCTTGTGGACTTTCAGGAACTGGAACCTGGTCCTCCTAACTGTTTTGATCATCTGCTTCAGTTTCATCTTCAGAGGAGGAGTCACTTTCATCGACTACCCCTTCTGACTGAGTAGATGATTCTCCCTGTGTGCTAGATGGTGTATTTAGAATATCATACATCATCCTAGTAGCTAACTCATCATCCGAGGGAGAGAGAGGGATGTTGAAGGATTTGAAGAATCCATCATAATCGAAGAAGTATGCAGGTCCTTTGCCTGTAGGTGGTGTGGTATATCTCTGAACGTCGACATTACACCACACTTCTACAAGACCGTTGAGTTATTGTAAACTCGCTTGTTCGGTATGTTGTATCCTAGAAAAATTCCTTCAACTGCCTTCTCACTGAATTTTCCTTCTTGTGTTTTCTTCAGAAGTGTACACGGTGCGCCAAAAGGTTCAAGATACTCCAAATTCGGTTTGCGTCTTTGAAGTAGCTCATAACATGTCTTTCCGTGGCGCTTGACTATTAGGACTCGATTCAGTGTATAGCACGCATTTGTCACTATCTCGTTCCAGAATTGGATAGGCAGTTTCGAGTCTACCAGCATAGTCCGGGCTGTCTCTATCAAGCTCCTGTTCTTTCTCTCAGCAACGCCATTCATCTGAGGTGTGTAAGCAGAAGTGAATTGATGCACATTCCCTTTTCCTTGCAGTATGCCTCCATCCCTTGATTCTTGAATTCTGTCCCGTTGTCTGAGCGTATTTGTCGAACTTTGAGCTTGTAGAGTGATTCCAGTGTGGTTACTAATTCCTTGAATGTCTCCAAAGTTTCTGATTTTGATTTCAGAAACATTACCCAAGTGAACTTGAGTAGTCATCAGTGACCACATAACAGTACACGTCGCCTGCAATGCTCCTTGTACTAACTGGACCAACAGATCCATGTGAAGAAGCTCAAGAGGAAGTTCTATTGAATGAACTTTCTTTTCCTTATGAGCCTTCTTTGTCTGTTTGCCTTTCTTGCAAGCTACACAAAAGTCAGGAAGTTGGAAGTTCTTGACATTCACTCCTCTAACTAAATCCTTCTGAATCAAATGATTCATCTTCCTTTGACTAATGTGTCCCATTCTCCGATGCCAGGAGATGGAATCCTTCTCAGTAGCTTTAGATAAGAAACACTCAACCTCATGATCCGTTGTGGCAGCTGTTGACAGATCCAAGACATACAGGTCTTTATATCTTGAAGCAGTCATCAGAACTTGGTCCTCTGGGATCATATATTCTTTCTTGAGCACGTAACACTTCTCGTTATCGAAGATGACTTTAAATCCTTTATCACAGATTTAGAAAACAGAAAGTAAGTTGTTCTGAAGTTGTTGAACGTAGTTCACTTTATCGAACTTAACTTTCTGATTTCCCACTTCTCCCTGAGCAGTGATATAGCCTCCTTTGTTTCCTGCAAAGGAAACATGCCCTCCTTTTATTTGTTTGACGTTAGATAAAAGGGCTCTATTTCCTGTCATGTGCCTGGATGCTCCGCTGTCTATAATCCACGTGTTAGTCTCAGCACTATATCGAACACCCTGCACATACAAAGTAAATGAATCAGTTTAGGTTAGGAACCCAAGCTTTGACTGTCTTGGGTTTCCCAGAGGCATCACACATCATAAACTCCACCCATTGACCCTTAGAGGGTGAGGGTAGCTCAGGTTCCTTCTTGTTATCAGTATCAGACACAAGGGTTGACTTTTCTTTCCATAAGCCAGATTTGTGCAATGCCTGTTTATGATAAACAATCGTCTGGCTTACAGGTTGGACTTTAGGTTCACTAGCTCTTCTAGGTGGAGTTAGAGAACTCCGCTTAGAAGACCTAGGTCTAGAGTCCAGAAGATCAATCTTCTTCCTAGGTGTCTGATAGAAATGACAGTAGGAAGCAATGTGTCCACATTCTCCACAGTTGTAGCATGACCTGCTATCAACTTTATGAGTAGACTTTCATTGTGGAGAAGTGCGTGACACTCTAGTAACATCAATCACTTTAGTTTTTGACTCTTGGATGTTTGATGTTTTCTCTGGTGTAACAAAATTTACTCATTTAACCTGTTTCACTTTTTGGTTAACTGGTTTTTGACTTGAAGCATGTGAAAAAGTAACATTTGAAGTCCTTTTAGGTTCTGATTTGACTCTATTTGACCCTGACTTTAAATTAATTTTTTCAAATTCATTTTCCATGTTAACACAAGGCAATTTACCCTTTGCCTTTGAAGTGGAGTTCTTTTGTTTCTGACCAGATTCAATAGATGAACATGAGGTGTCTGGATCAGTAACAAGAGGAGTAGTCACCACATGATCCTTGATGGGGTTATTATTTACTTGTCTAGACTTAGTGTTCATCAAGATCTCAGGTGGTAGTGGAACCACTTTGTTCCTAATCCCTCCCCGTTATTCCTTTCTCTCACTAAGTGTTGAACTATGTGTGAAGAACTAGTCCAACTATGCAGTTTCTGTTTTAATGAATTAACTTCGACTTCTAGAACTGCCTTTTGTTTCTTAGTGTCTTCTAGGGAGTTTAGATAGTACCTAATGTCATTTGCTTGGTTAAAAGCCACTACTTCGGTTTCCCTCAGTTGTTTAGTCAATAGGTCTATCTTTTCTTTATAACTATGCTCATTTTGTTTTAGTACTCTATTAGCCTCAGTGCACAGACGTAAATCTTTTACTAAGTTATCATTATGATCTAATAACCTAGCAAATTTTTCATCTATGCTATTCCTAAATGTGTCACAATCAGAACAAGCATGGTTATTAAAAATTTGGTCAGTGTTACTTACCTGAGTTGGTTCAGAAGAGTTAGCCATCAGTGCCGCATCAGATGATTCTGGTTCTGTCGACTCTGGCTTTTCTGTCTCTGATGTGGAAACTTCCTCATTTGGCTTGTAACTGACCTCGGCTGCAGTTGTTTCTTCACTATGTGACATTGCAATCTTAACTGCTATATCACCTTCACTCGCAGAATCATCGTCAATATCCTCAACACTGGCAATGTTAGATTCTCCTGGTGAGATAAACCTGAAACTCCAATCCTGTCCTTCATCATCATGAGCAGTTAAGGCTTTTGGATCCTTGTTTGATGAAGTAGAACTAGAAGCTTACTTGTCTTGGCGAGTAAAGGATGAGAACGGGTTCCCATTCCCCGTCTTCTTTGGCTTGACACATTCTCGTTTGAAGTGCCCCTTCTCACCACAGTTAAAGCAGGTCACTTTACTCTTGTCGAAGCCAAAGGTGGTGTCCTTAGTAGCAACCAAGTTCTGTCCAGTCTTTTTCACAAACTTCTTCGCCCTCCGGACAACACTTGCTAAGGCCCACATTATATCCATTCTTTCAAGCTCCATCTCATCCACCTGCTCGTAGTCCTCATCTGCCAGATGGCAGTTTCCAATCTTCCCAGCAACAAGTCCATCATATGAATGAACCACTGCTGCTAAGAGATCCATATGCTCTCGTGCTACTTCCACGGTCACATTACCGAGGTTCTCGATCTTCAGTTTGGTAGCGTTTGCTTCTGATCCAATATGATGGGTACATGATGACCCAGACGTGTCTGATCCAGAAGGAGAAGCATGTGAGGGACCTGACGAGCTAGACACAAAAGCAGTCTGGAGGGGTGCTCCAGATGTCTTAGCTTGAGGCGTGGCGTTGTATAAAGCTGGATTTTGTGTGTACGAAGACTTCTGAGCTCTATACTTCATCCTTAGTGCTTCTTCTCGCAACTTAAGAATGAAGTCATTTATATCGCTTTACAAGGATTCCATTCTGTCTCAGTTAGACACGAATGTAGCCCACTTATTAGGCAACCCGTCTGCGAAGTTGCTTACTTTCTCTTCCATGGTAGTAGCCACTCCATGTGTATGCAATTCGCTCATCAAGTGGTAGAATCTGTCTATGACTTCGTCCAAACTTTCATTACCAATTGATGAGAAGATATCGAATTCCTTCTTTAACTCCTTTGCCTTGATTGCCTTCAATGATGCATTACCATCATATCTCTTCTTAGCGCATCCCATAGTTTCTTGGACAGCTTGTTCTCTGAATACTGGTGGAATATGTCTTTGGGGATAGACTGAGTGATCAATGCATAAACTCTTTTCTCTGCATTGTACTTTACTTTCTGTGCGTCTGTCATCCCGCTTAATGTTAGTTTAACTCCTTCAGCTCCCACCGGTGTACTATAGCCTATCTCAATGGCTTCCCACAGATTAGGATCTACTCCATTAAGGTAGATCTCAAAACGTTGTTTCCAGTGGGGAAACTCATCTAAAGTCAAAAGCTTTGGTGGTTTATTATGATTCCCCACCTCACTCTCAAGCAATAGCAGGTTCTATATCCTTGAGTCCTTCCCAGCAGTAAAGGCTGACATCTGATCTTCCATGACGAATAAACTTATAATCTAATCAAACAAACTTTCACTGATGCGACTGAGGATGCGAATGAGCTAATCGTGCGTATAAGCTCTGCGATTGGTTCAATCGTGCGAATGAACTGGGCGATTGGTTCAGTCGTGCGAATGAATCTGGTGCGTATGAGCTATGTGAACGAACGGTTCAGTCGGCCGAATGAGGGTGCGACTAGGTCCAATCGTGCATATGAGCAATGCGAATGGAGTCCAGTCGTACGAATGAGTCACTCGTGCGACTGAAACTGCTGTTTTGCGAAAATTTCTATGTTTGACGGGTTTCAGCCGTAAAAATTCGAAATTTCACAAGTTCTAATCGCCTAAGTCCGTAGAAACCAAACGTCGATGAGCAGGGAACTTCCAAGATCACTTTTGATGCCAAAGATTGCGTTTTTAGTGTAAAAACACAAATTTTTATGCAATCTTGATTGAATCAACACGTAATCAAGAGCCAATAGCTCTGATACCACTTGTTAGGACCTGGTATTCGACGGAAATACCTAGAGATCACGTGTAAACCAGATCAAATAGTGCGGAATCCTATTTGATTGGCGATCCACTCAGTGAGAACACACGAAGAATCAATCAAGGATTGAAACTAACGTTAGAAATCGATAAGGAATCGATCTAATGTGTTCTATGAACTTGGAGAACGATTTAGAAGGTTTCTGGACGGCTATGGTTCGTCTGGATTCGTACTTGATCGAGCATCCCTGTTTTTCACGAATTGAGTTATATTTATAGATTGGCACTATTCAATCGTGCGACTGAACAATTAGTTTGGTTCAGTCGTGCGATTGAACCATGCGGTTGGTTCATTCATGCGATTGAGTGTTCAGTTGTGCGACTGAGCAATCTTATGTTACAGTCGTACGACTGATCCAGTCTCCTAGTTCAATCGTGCGACTGAGTCAATCGTGTGAAGTTCTTCATGTGCATGGTTCATTCGCATGAGCCATTCGTATGGGAACTTCATTAAGTTAAGTTTGAATGTTTTAGTTAATTAATATATATTATATGTAATCATTCAAGTAATCATAAACTCAATCAATTCAGTCACGACTCATTAATGAACTATTAAACATTTTAACCAACAGACTATCAATATCAGTTCATTAATCAAACCAAACAAGATCTATTACATCACATATCATGATCTAGGGACATACATGTATCAACAAATTCAGATGATTGACCTTAGGTTTAGCCTGATATCTGGAAATAAACATGTAGCATACATGATATCAGTCTTGAGGCAGTGAGATACATGAGAGATCCAATCATTCCTCGGTACATAGTGGCATCTACAAGATCTCCATTCTCATCAGGTGCTATATCATGATTCGTAGCAAGTGGAGTCCCAGCAGCAGAAGCATTCTCCATGTCAAAGCTACTGAGAATGTCTCCTACATACTTGGTCTGATGTAGAAAGATCCCATAAGGTGTTTGATCCATCTGTAACCCGAGAAAGAACTTCATCTCCCCCATCGCACTCATCTCAAACTCTTTCTTCATCACTGCTTCAAACTCTTTGCATAACTCTTGGTTCTTTGACGCGAAGATTATGTCATCAACATATATCTGTACAAGCAGTAGGTCACCATCCTTTTCTTTAATAAACAGTGTACAGTCAATGACTCCCCTGCGAAAGCCGTGTTTCACAAGATGAGTCGAGAGTTTCTCATACCAAGCTTGAGGAGCTTGATGAAGCCCATATAACGCTTGTCGAGCTTGTAAACTCTATCCCGATGATAAAGGTCTTCAAATCCCTCGGGTTGACTTACATAGACTGTTTCCCTGATTTCCCCATGAAGGAATGCACTCTTCACATCTAATTGGTAGACTTTAATCTTCATGTACGAGACATAGGCAAGGAAGATACGAATAGCTTCCATCCTTGCCACGGGTGCAAACACCTCATTATAGTCAATCCCCTCGACTGGCGAAAACCTTGAACCACCAGTCGAGCATTGTTCCTGATAATGACTCCTTGGTCATCCTTCTTACATTTTAGTACCCATTTGGTGCCAATGACTTTAGCACCTTTAGGTCTATCAACCAAAGTCCATACACCTAACTTCTTAAACTGCAGAAGTTCTTCTTGCATGGCACTCACCCACGCCTCATCATTTAGTGCGTCACTGACATATTTTGGCTCAACCTGCGAGACAAAACAACGATAAGCACCATCATGAATGTAACCCTTCTCCATAACTGAGGCGTAATCAACTGAGTATAGCTGATTTCGGATTTGTACTCCTGATCGGACATCTCCAATAACATTGTCAAGGGGATGATAGACGTTTAGTCGTGATCCTGGAGTAGTCGGCACAGTCACCTCCGAACCAAGGTTGTGAACATTTTGTTCTGCATCTGAGGAGATTGGAGTTTGAGGTTCCGAAGTCGAGGGTGCATCACTCCTGGTTCAATCGTGCGACTGAGTCAATCATGTGAAGTTCTTCATGTGTATGGTTCATCGCATGAGCCATTCGTATGGGAACTTCATTAAGTTAAGTTTGAATGTTTTAGTTAATTAATAAAATATTATATGTAATCATTCAAGTAATCATAAACCCAATCATTTCAGTCATGACTCATTAATGAACTATTAAACATTTTAACCAACAGACTATCAATATCAGTTCATTAATCAAACCAAACAAGATCTATTACATCACATATCACGATCTAGGGACATACATGTATCAACAGAAAGAAGATCACCTTAACTCGAAAAGAATGAGAGGTCTGGTTGGCTAATTGGGTGAAAACACACTCGGTGTTAGAACTCGATTCGGTCGTGTGTGGATTCCTCGTTTTGGGGATCTACGGGTGAAGATAATGGATGAAGCCCACAAGACTCGATACTCCATTCATCCTGGTGCCAAGAAAATGTACCATGACATGAAGAAAGATTATTGGTGGCGGGGTATGAAGCGTGACGTCGTGGAGTATGTGAGTAAGTGCCTTACTTGCTTACAAGTGAAGGCAGAGCATCAAAAGCCGTATGGGAAGATCCCACCTTTGGATATACCGGAATGGAAGTGGGAGCACATCACCATGGACTTTATTACCAAGCTGCCACGTACTCCGAAAGGGTATGATGCCATATGGGTGATAGTTGATCGTCTGACGAAGAGCGCTCATTTTCTACCGATCCGCGAGACGTATTCATCTGAGAGGTTGGCTGATCTGTTCGTCAAGGAAATTGTAGCTCGTCATGGTGTGCCGGTGTCTATTGTGTCTGATCGTGACACTCGGTTTACATCTAAGTTTTGGAAGAAATTCCATGACGCTATGGGGACGAGGTTACATATTAGCACGGCTTATCATCCCCAAACCAATGGTCAATCAGAAAGAACCATTCAGACATTGGAAGACATGCTGCGGGCATGTGTGATCGATTTTGGTGGGAGTTGGGAAGACCACTTACCGTTAGCCGAATTCTCATACAACAACAGCTATCTTGCCAGCATTGGTATGCCACCATATGAGATGCTATACGGTAGGAGATGCAGAACACCCGTTTGTTGGGGTGATATTGGTCAGAAGGAATTGGGGAGCGTCGAGGTAATTGAGGCTACGACAGAGAAGCTTGAAAAGATTAAAGCCTTCATGAAGGCAGCCAAAGATAGACAGAAGTCGTATGCTGATAAGCGACGTAGGCCAATTGAGTTCCAGGTGGGTGACCGGGTTATGTTGAAGGTCTCACCTTGGAAGGGTATTATCCGATTCAGAAAGCGGGGCAAGTTGAGCCCAAGGTATATAGGCCATTTCCGAATCATTGCTCGAGTGGGAGAGGTGGCCTATAGACTGGAGTTACAGGATGAGTTAAATGGAATTCACCCGACATTCCATGTATCTCATCTAAGGAAGTGCTTAGCAGATGAAGATATGGTTGTCCCATTGGAAGATATCGAAGTAGATGAACCGCTCAATTATATGGAGCAACCAGTGGCAATCATCGACCGAAAGGAGAAAAGGCTAAGGAATAAAGTGGTTCCTCTTGTGCGTGTACAGTGGAAGCACAGGAAGGGATCCGTGTCAATGTGGGAGACTGAGGAAGAAATGAGACAGCATTACCCACGTTTGTTCGACGAATAACAGGTTTCAGGGACGAAACCTATTTAAGGGGGGTGGACTTGTAACACTCGAATATTTATTATTTTGAAGCGGTGAAGAAAGAAAAGAAAATAAAGTCCAAAAGTCGAGGGACCAAACTCGCCAACGAAGAAAAGTTGGGAAATGTGGTGATATTAGTAGGGAGAGGGCAGCCCACGCTCCCCACACACCCCACATTTTAGGTTCTTAGAGAGGAGAAGAGAGAAAAAGAGGAAAAGTGTTGGTTCGAGTCGGTTCGGGTCGCCAAAATTGTGGTGAAGCAAGCCAAATCGAAGCTCTTGTCGTTGTGCTCCTTTAGGTGAGTTCTAGGACCCCTCTTTTATATGTTTTTGAATGATTTTGGGGCTGGAACACATCTGAAAACCTTTTTCGCGTTTTTGGGTGAAAACCCGTATGTATGCGTGTATGTATGCGTAGGACCCATTTGGGGCTTGATTTCTTGCTTGGTTGTGCTTTAATAATGTTATGGTATGCATCCCTAAGGTTTAGGATGGTCGACTTAGGCTTAAAATGGGTTTAGATGAGTTTGGAGGCCGAAAACCCTCGGCTGCAGTCGGGATGAACTGCATTCTGCAACAGTTAGGGCTAGCCGACCGACTGGAGGCCGAATGGAGGCCATACGGCCGATTAGGGTGTGATTGGGGTCCATTCGCACGATTGGGGTTCATTCGCACGATTGAAGGGCCAGTCGCATGGGGGTCATGCGACTAAAGGTCCATTCGCACGACTGAAGGTCAGTCGCATAGGTGTTCATCCGCATTGTCCAGTCGCATGACTGGGTGTTCATTCGCATAGGTGTTCATCCATATTAGTTCATTCACATGATGTTCAGTTGCATGGAGGCAACGCGACTGAAGGGTGTCCATACGCCCGAATAGGGCTGTTGAACCCGAGGAAGGTGTAGATTGACTTCCGACTTTCGGGGGAAAGTGCAGATGTAAGTTTTGACGTAAAGGTTCCATAAGAGTTTGTAAGATGACGATCGAGGTCTTGGAAAGCATGTTGGGCATGATGAGGATAATGATGTTGTATGTTATGTATGTATGATGTTGCCCCGAAGTGATGTTGATGCATGTTAATGTTCCTTAATATGATGTTTAATATCTTTCCTATGGTTTTACCTATTATGATGAATGAACGAAGTATTATGTAACGTAAAGTGAAAGATAAAGAAAGAGGAACATCATGAATGAATGCATGTATTAATGAACGATTGAAACGTCTTGCACGCATCGGATGACGAGTCCTTCTTTGTGATTGGCCCTTAATGTAGAACCTCTACCGCTCACCCCTAGTACCGTGGCATACCTTTAGCTATTCATTTGTTGACTTCGGCCCAGTAGCTAAGACTGATGGTTACTCCTAGTACCGTGGCATACGTTTAGGTGTTCATTTGTTGACTTCGGCCCGGTAGCTACGACTAACCGGGGTGTAGCACATGGTATTGGTATGGATGATGTCCGATGCGCAAGTAAAGTAATGAAAGAACGAATGAACGAGTGAAGAAGATAATAATGATATTATCTATGTGTACGTACGATGTGTGATCATGTAAAAGTAACGAACGGTTTTATGTGAAAGCAAAGTATGTTTATTTATAAAACTAGAACTCACTCAGCAACGCTGACTTTGATGTGTTTCCAGTTGGCAGGTAATGTTTGCTGAGGATGGCACGGGTGACTACTCAGCTCTTTTGGGGATGGCATTCTTTTGATTAATGTTTTTGCATTGTAATGCAAACAAGCTATTTTGTAATGAATGTTGTATTAATTTGCAAAAGCATTTACATGGAAATGAAAGATTGTTTTAGTTTTCCGCTGCGATTTATGAAACACAAATGTAATTAAATGTTTTATGTGCGATGAGAACCGCTGTAAGCGTGCCGGGAATGGGGCCTTACAAGTTGGTATCAGAGCCAAAGTTTAAGTGAAATGGATAAATTTTCAAAATAAAGCTAACCTTAAACTGAGAATGGGACGGAAAGGGAATGGATGCCAATGTGAGTAGCCATCAGGTATTTTCGTAAAGTTAACCAGTTTTATGTGCACATGGTATGTTTTATGTGTTGTATGTAGATTTAAATACTGATGAAGCCATGACAGGTAATACTTGGGGTATGAAGAGTAAAGTAAGTGGCTAATCACAACTGGCCACTATAATTAGGGACTTACTATACTTGACATAAACTGAGCTGTTCCCTTGAATGACTGTGTTGGTGTTTGAATCATTCAGTGTGCGTGTGATGGCCAGAGGTAGATCTTCGAAAGCTTCTAGGGGTGGAGGTCATGGTGCTGAACCGTGACCCAAGAGAGGGAGACCCAGAGTTGAGAGGGTGGTTCATGAAGAACCAGAGACCCCTCATCCGGAGGGTGGCAACGAAAGCGCCAATCTGAGAGCCTCAGTAAAAGAGGCTGTTGTAGAAGAAGTCCATCAGGTCATGCAGACAATTTTACCATCTGTGGTGACTGAAGTTATTAAGGCTGTACGAGAAGGGGAAAGAAAAGAAAGAAACAGATCCGCTGGAGAACGGGAACAACCAGAGCCGGAAACGGTTCTATCTGATGATGATGAGGAGGAGGAAGAGCCTGTGCATGAAACGGCACGAGGATGTAATTATGGGGCTTTTTTGAGATGCAAGCCCCCTACTTTTGATGGAAACGGCACCGCTGCAGCCGCTCACCGGTGGGTGAGGGAAATGGAAGTTGTTCTGGATATCAGCGAGTGCCGAGAGGACCAAAAGGTGAAGTTTGCTACCCACTCTTTTGTGGATTCAGCTCTGTGCTGGTGGGACAACATTGTCCAAGCTAAGGGTAGTAGGGCCATTGGGAAAATGAAATGGCCTGAGCTGAGAAGGTTGGTGATTGAGGAATTTTGTCCTCATCGGAAATGGATAAGTTGGAAAGGGAGTTTCTGCAGTTGGAGGTTGGAACCATGACACACCAGTAGTATACCACCAAGTTTAATGAAATGGCACGGCTTGTGCCTGATCAGGTGACGCCTCTGTCTCGGAAAATCAAGAGGTACATTCAGGGTTTACGGTGGATGTTCGCCGTCATATGATCGTCGCCCGGCCAAGCACGTTTAGGTCGGCGGTTGATTTGGCAGGGAGGCTGTTTGATGAGCAGAGGTGGTGGTGACTGAAGCAAGTAAGAAGGGTGGTGGTGATCGGAACTGGAACGGGAAACGGTTTGGTCGGGGTGATGCCCGATGGGTAACAAAAAGGCACGGGTGGATGAACGCCGTGTGGTCACATCAAGTGCGGGGTCGAAAAGGTGTGGCAAGTGTGGAAGGGAGCACGGCGGGGAATGTAGGTTTGGGTCAAACTTGTGCTTCAAGTGTGGGAAGACAGGGCATATGGCGAAGGATTGCCTGTCGGGCAAATGTTTTAACTGTGGGGAACTGGTCATATGAGCAGAGATTGTAAGAAGTCGAGGACTGAGGGTTCAGGGGTGAAGAAGACGGGAAGTGATGGGCCGAGGGCGAGCGCCAGAGCGTTCACCATGACACAGGAGGAGGCTAGGACGGACCCTGACGTTGTGTCCGGTACGTTTCTAGTGAATCAGACTTTAGCTTCTGTGTTATTTGATTCTGGTGCTAGTAGGAGTTTTATTTCTACTGCTTTCTGTGCTAAGCTGCCTGTTAGTAGTAGACGTGTTGATGCGCCCTTTGATGTAGAAACTGCCATAGGTAAGTCTACCAGGATTTCTGAGATGATAGAGAATTGTGATGTGGAACTTGAGGGTCGTAAGTTTTTCCTGTTAGACCGTTCGTGATGACCTTGGGTGGTTTCGATTTGGTTCTTAGGATGGATTGGTTGGCGGACTTCAAGGCGAACATTGTGTGTCGCAGAAGATGGTTCGGTTGACAGTGCCTGACGGAAGTTTGGTAACGGTTTATAGTGATCGGGTTACTACGATCCCGAAGGTGATCTCAATGGCGGTGGCGGGAAAGTGTGTGAGGCGTGGATGTAGTGCTTACTTGGCCTATGTAAAAGATGTGGATACACCAACACCACAACTAGCTGATGTACCGGTTGTGTGTGACTTTCCAGACGTGTTCCCAGAAGACTTATCAGGAGTGCCACCTGACAGAGAGATTGAATTTCAGATTGTTCTGATACCGGGTGCCCAACCTGTTGCCAGGCACCATATCGGTTGGCTCCAACCGAGATGAAAGAGTTGATGGAGCAGTTGCGAGAGCTGCTTGATAAGGGGTTCATTAGACCGAGTATCTCTCCTTGGGGTGCTCCGGTCCTATTTGTAAAGAAGAAGGATGGTAGTATGAGGATGTGCATTGACTACCGCGAGCTGAACAAGTTGACAGTGTAGAGAACCGATAACCCTTACCGAGAATAGATGATTTGTTCGATCAACTTCAGGGTGCCAGTTGGTTTTCAAGAATAGATCTTCGGTCTGGCTATCATCAGTTGAAGGTGAAGGAACAAGATATCCCTAAAAAGCTTTCGCACGCGCTATGGTCATACGAGTTTCTTGTCATGTCCTTTGGTCTGACCAACGCACCAGCTGTTTTTATGGATTTGATGAACCGTGTGTGTCGACCGATGCTGGATAAATCAGTGATTGTGTTTATTGATGATATCCTGATTTATTCGAAGAGCGAGATTGAGCATGCCGGTCATGTTTGAGAGGTTCTAGAGACGTTCAGAAGGGAGAAATTGTATGCTAAATTCTCCAAGTGCGCATTCTCGTTGCGCGAAGTTCAGTTTTTGGGTCATGTGGTGCATCCTGACGGGATAATGGTGGACCCGGCGAAGGTGGAGGCGGTTATGCAATGGAAGTCACCAAAGACGCCATCCGAGATCCGTAGTTTCTTGGGCTTGGCGGGCTACTATAGAAGATTCATCCAAGACTTCTCTAAGATTTCTTCTCCACTAACTAAGTTGACCCGAAGGATGTGAAGTTTGTAGGGGTCAAGCTCAAGAGAAGGCGTTCGAAGAGTGAAGGCAAGACTGACTCGAGCTCCTGTTCTGTCATTACCGATGGAAGCGAAGATCTGGTGGTCTATTCTGATGCTTCCTACTCAGGGTTGGGGTGTGTGTTAATGCAGAGAGGAAGGTTATAGCCTACGCATCCCGGCAGTTGAAAGTTCATGAGGTTAATTATCCCACTCATGACTTGGAGCTAGCAGCCGTGGTCTTTGCGTTAAAGATTTGGAGGCTGTTGGACCAAAGAACCAATGAGCCTGATCAGAGAACCTCTAAGTCCCACAACATCACAACAGCTGAAGAAGACCTGATCAGCTGTTCTACAAAGTCTGAAGAATACAACTGCTGAAGTACGTCTGAAGTACTGAAGAAAAAGACTGAGACAACAACTGAATATCTAAAGTCTGAAGACTTCAACAAGTACTGAAGACAAAGACTGAAGATCAACAGCTGAAGACAAAGTCTGATGTTCAAGTACTGAAGACATCAGCTGATGTTAACAGCTGATGACAACAGCTGAAGAGGCTTCTTCAGTTGTTGTGATGGTTTTTCTTCTTCAGTAGTTTTCTTTTCTTTTCAGTAGTTTGTCTACTTTTCTTTTCAGTACTTGTAAACAACTGAAGAGGTTGTTCTTCAGTTGTAGTGTCAGTAGTTTTATGTTTTTCAGTAGTTGTAAATAAGATGTTTAACACTTAGGAACATTGTAAGAAGATGTCAGTTGTTGACATCTTCAGTAGTTGTTGAACATCAGTAGTTATCAAACGGTTACATGTCACTTTCAAGTGACATCAGCCTACGTCACTCTATCCTTTATAAGGAAGGATGACTCACCTGTAATCGTGCCTTTGAGGCCGACAATCTTAATGCAATATTCTTTTTGTCGGATATTTATCTCTCTATAACAAAATTCTCTTATGTTTTATATCGAATGTTCTTGTTGAATTTGTCTAATTCTGAGCTATTCCGCTGCTATATCTGTTCAATCGATTAAACCAAGGGCTGAGATCCTAACAAATGGTATCAGAGTTGTTAATCATTGATCGATCTAACAATTGATCATTGAAACTGTTCAATCGCTCTAAGTTTAATTGAATTAGCAAATTCGCAAGGATCTGTTATAGAGATTGAGAGTGTATCGCTTCTGGCCGCTTATTTGAGGTTCTGTGTGGTTTTGAGCTAAATTTATTGTGATTTTACTTGAATTTGTCTGATTTTCACAATGACTACTTCTTCAAATGATCCTTTCAATACTGGATCCTCTACCAAGCCTCCGATCTTGGTGAGGAATGAGTATAACATTTGGCAGAGAAGATTGCTCCATCACCTGTCTGTCAATAGCTCAGGTTGTTGGACATCTGTGGTACATGGACCACATAGGCCAATGGTGAATGATCCGGAAACAAACCAGTTGGTTCCAAAGAAGAAGGAGCAATACTCCGATGAGGACAAGAAGTTGTTTGAAATCGATGCAAAAGCCATTGAATTTTGGCTATGGCTATTCCTAATGAGATTTACTCTGGGCTTCTGCATTGTGAATCTGCTCATGACCTCTGGAATGCCATCAAAGAACAATTTGGTGGTACTGATGAGGTTTTAGCAAACAACAGGGAAATCCTCGCCCAACAATATGAGACTTTCTCTCATAGAAAGGGTGAGACTCTGACTCAACAATTTGAGCGGTTTTCATGTTTAATTTCTGAATTGAAAATGGTTAAACATGAATATACGAGGAGTCAGATGAACCATAGATTCTTAAGATCACTGCCTG
Source organism: Flaveria trinervia (assembly GCA_025506515.1). Taxonomy (NCBI): domain Eukaryota; kingdom Viridiplantae; phylum Streptophyta; class Magnoliopsida; order Asterales; family Asteraceae; genus Flaveria; species Flaveria trinervia. Next base: position 7,555 of record JACCIX010001201.1, on the reverse strand, counting down.
AGAGATGGAACACATATACCATTGTTCTACGCTCAAATGCTGATGTTGATCGCCTATCTCTCACCCAACTTCATGGGAAACTGCTTACATTTGAGAGAGAGATAGAGAGCAGAAAAGGAAATTGGTTTCATCTGGCAAGCTCACTGAGGATTTTGTCCAAGGGAACACTGCCCTGATTGGACATCAAGAGTCAGAATATGCGTCATCTGAAAGCCAGTATGATTAGCATATTGATTTCTCTACAACACTTCTGAGCCTGCCTTTGTGAATGTTGATAGTCATTCTGTGGTAGTAATAGTGACAATCTATGTTTCATCATGGATGATCTCAAGGGGATTGCTGATGATGACTTAGAAGAGATGGATATTTTGAGCCAAATGGCCTTGATAAATATCAGATCTCAGAAGTTCTACAAAGAACTGGAAGGAAATTCCCAGGACTCTCTGGCAAAACCAAAGTTGGTTTTGACAAGAGTAAGTTGAAGTGCCATAAATGCCACAGGCTTGGGACTTTGCAAGAGAATGTAGATCATCTGGATCTAACTCTCCTGCACCTTTTGTGACTTTCCCTGGCAATAGTCAACAAAACAGAGGGCAACAACCTGTCAATTCTGGTTATCATCATCAACCACAATCTCCTGCATATTTTGTTCCACAGGGGCCAATGCCATATCCATACCCCTGCTATTACATGCCACAACCAGGCCAGGTTCAAGCACCCACTGCTCAGCAACCACATGCACTCCCTGAGCCTCAACCATCCCAATCTCATCAACCTAATCAACTTCAACAACACAGCTTCTTCACACCAGGAGTTGTTGACTGGAGCAGTTTACCACATGATGTGTCTGGTAATGAACAACTGTTCTCAGGTGCTGGTCAACATGGTGGTGAGCATCCTTTTGGAAATCTAGCTCTCATGGCTTTGGAATCCTCTGATGGATCATCTTCAAGTACCTCTTCAACAAAGGTATCACAGGTATCCTCTGAGGCTAAGGCCAAATTATGTTCTGAAACTTGCATAGCAGCATTTGCTTCTATTAGAGAAGCAAATGTGGCTTTAAAATAAAAATGTAGAGCTAGAACAAATAATTTCCAAAAATAAAGCTGAGTTTGAGTCTGTGCTAAAAGAGAAAACTGATGAGATTTACAAATTAAAATGCCAAATTTCTGATGATAAGGCTAGGGAGGATGTACTCTTAGAGAAGTACAAAGACCTCAAAGATACTCTTGTTGTCACCCAGGGTGAGTGTGATCGATGGGTACAATCTTGCAAGGGCTTTGAAATGCTTCTTAGTAAGCAAACAGCTTCCAATGTGAAGTTTGGAATTGGTTATAATCACACTGCTCCTCCTACAGTTTTTGCTTCAAGAGCAGGAGCAGAATCTGATGGAGAAAGTAATGACCAATCCACCTCATCATGTGATTCACTACTTGATAAAGCACCATGAGTAGTTGAAGTCAGTAGTAATCCCTCTGTGAACCTATCAGCTGATATTGATGGTTCAACTGCTGACACTCACATGATCAATGAGTTGATCAACCCAAGTGTTATCCCTAGAAGTACTAAGGGTACTGGAGAGCAGGGGATAACATCTGGAGTTCAAATCCTAATGACTGACAGCACTGAAAAGAAGAAAACTGTCAGTAGGAAGGATTTGAAGCCTACTAAGGAAGTTGACAAGAAGGCAAAAAGTGCTTCTAAACTGCTGAAGAGCAAGTCTTCAGTAGTTTCATCTCTTTAGTTGATGATCAACAGAAGATGAAGAAGAAACCATGTGAAATATGTGGTCTATTCAATCATCTCACAGATGATTGTTGTACAGAAAGGGATCCAAACTCAAACAAAAGGAGAAAATTAAGGAAAACTTGGCTAAAATGAAAACTGAGTTTGAGTCCAAGTTTGTACCAGCAGCATCAAATATTGTTACTCCTATATCCAAAAGAAATCCAAAAAGGAAGGAGTGCAACAGGCAATAGCTGAGGTTGCTCAAAAGAAGATGGTGCAACACAAGAACTCATCATCAAACACCATACCAATGTGTCTGAAGAGCTGAAAGCTCTCTCCCAGAATCAAACACAGCTGGTAATGATGGTTCAACATCTGTTGGGAAGAGTTAACCAACTTGATGGCCCTGTGTGAAACCCCAGAAAAGGAGATCCAAGCCAAAGGATTCCTCTTCTACACCATCTCCTTCACCTCAAGCTATTATGTCCTATAAACCTGTTAGTTTACCATCTGTTGATGAGACCAGGCCCAAAACCAAAAAGGTTTGGGTCTCCAAAACTAACTGATTGTTTATTTATGCAGGTTTCTTCAACATGCCAAAGTAGCATCTGGTATGTAGACAGTGGGGGATCTATGCATATGACTGGGAACAACTCACTTCTTAATGACTACTCTCCAGGAAGGAAGGGATTGTTTCTTTTGGCAATGATGCAAGAGGTTACATCATCGGGAAGGGCTTTGTTTCCAATGGGGAAATAAAGTTTGATGATGTCAACCATGTGGAAAATCTCAAGTATAACCTCTTGAGTGTCAGTCAATTGTGTGACAAAGGCCATGTTGCCCTTTTCACAAGCCAGAACTGCAGGATTCTGTCATCCAAAGTTCTGAGTTTGATTGACAAGGTATTGGATGCTCACACTCTCCTGAAAGGCCAACAGGACAGGAAGAGTGTATGCCTTAGATCTTTCCAAGAAAATTGATCTCAAAGGCCATCCTTGCCTATTTTCCAAGGCCTCTCCTCATGAATCTAATCTATGGCATAGAAGGATGGGACATGTTAACTTCAAGAACATGAATCAACTGATACACCATAGTTTAGTAAGGGGACTGCCTATGAAGGAGTTCAAGTGTGAAAACAACTGCACTGCTTGTTTGAAAGGAAAACAGCACAAGGTTTCATTTCCACCTATTGAAGAACCAAAGTCCACTGCCTGCTTACAACTTCTTCACATGGATCTCTTTGGTCCTGTGAGAGTGATGAGCATGGCAGAAGAAATACTGTCTGGTAATTGTGGATGATTACTCCAGATTGTATGGACTTTCTTTCTACATTCAAAGGATGAAGCTGCACAGAAGATCATAAACTTGTGTTGTATGCTGAGAAGCAGTATTCCCTCTCAGTCAAGTGTATTAGAAGTGACAATGGAACAGAATTCAGGAACAATACACTTGATGAGTTCTACCTTTCCAAGGGAATAAAGAGACAGTTTAGTATTCCAAGAACTCCTGAACAGAATGGTGTTGTGGAGAGAAAGAACAGGACCCTCATTGAAGCTGCAAGGTCTATGTTGGCTGATTCTGGACTGCCATTGACCTTTTGGGCTGAAGCTGTCAACACAGCATGCTATGTGCAGAATAGAGTGCTAATAAATCAGAGGTTGATGAAGACTCCATATGAAGTTCTACATCATTTGGCCCCTCTCATTTCATTCTTTAGAGCATTTGGTGTCCCTGTTTCATTCTCAACACAAAGGATCAGCTCCAGAAATTTGATCCTAAGGTGGATGCAGGGTACTTGTTGGTTATTCATCAACTTGCAAGGCATACAGAGTCTTCAACTGCAGAACAAAGATGGTTGAAGAGACTCTACATGTCAAGTTCAATGAATCTCAAAGGACAAGATTCCACAAAGCCCTGTGGAGCTCTTTGATTTGGACATACTGCAATATGTTCCTTATCAATCTCCTGCTGTTGCTCCTGTCAACAGTTCACCACCTAGTGGTACTACTGAAGATGATGATGATAGTAGTAATCACCTCTTCAGGTTTAGTGACCAACTGCCTGAGTCCTCTAAACCTGATGCTCCTGTAGCTCCAGCAGCACCATCCACAACAAATGCTGATGAGATTTCTGCATCCTCAACTTCATTTGAGTTGCCACCATCTTCATGGTTTCAAGAATCTGCATCAACATCTGCTCCTGCTGAAGATCCTACAAACACTTGCACAGATTTGATTGTTTACCAAGAGCTGAAAAATCACCCAATATCTCAAATCCTTGGTGATATCCATGCTGGTGTTTCAACCAGAAGCCAGTTGTCCCATTTCTGCTTCTATGCTCCTTCATCAGTCAGCTAGAGCCGAAGAACTATCATGTTGCTTTGAGAGACAATGGAGGTTGAAGCCATGCAGCTTGAGCTTCTTCAGTTCAAGAAACAGCAAGTGTGGGAGCTTGTTCCTCTACCCCCAGGTAAGTGTGCAATAGGCACTAAATGGGTGTTAGGAACAAAACTGATGAAAATGGGCTAATTGTTAAGAACAAGGCCAGACTGGTTGTGCCAGGGGTTGCACAAGAAGAAGGTATTGATTATGATGAAACCTTTGCCCCTGTAGCCAGACTGGAGGCAATTAGATTGTTTTAGCCTATGCTGCACTCCACAATCTTAAAGTTTTCCAAATGGATGTCAAAGTGCTTTTCTATATGGTACAATAAAAGAAGAAGTTTATGTGTGTCAACCACCAGGCTTTGAGGATAATAAGCACACCCAGAATGGGTATATAGCTTGATAAAGCTCTTTATGGGCTGAAACAAGCACCTAGAGCCTGGTATGAGACCTTATCAAACTTTCTTCTACAGAATAATTTCACTAGAGGCTCCATAGATAAAACTTTATTTATTAAGAAGGTGGATCAGCATAAGCTACTTGTTCAAATTTATGTTGATATTATTTTTGCATCCTCTGATCCCCAATTGTGTGAGAATTTCCAAACCTTAATGCAACAGAAGTTTGAAATGAGTGCAATGGGAGAATTACAGTTCTTTCTAGGTTTGCAAATCAAACAAAAAACTGATGGAATTTTCATTCATCAGTCTAAATACACAAAAGATCTTTTGAATAAGTTTGATTTACAAACTGTAAACCCTGTTCTACTCCATGTGCAACACCACACAATTGGATGTCGATCAGAAAGGTAAAGGTGTTGATGAAACCTTTACAGATGTATGATTGGTTCCTTGATGTATTAACAGCTTCTAGACCAGATATTATGTTTGCTACATGTGTTTGTGCTAGATTTCAGGCTGCACCTAAGGAGTCTCATCTGATTGCAGTCAAGAGGATCTTTAGATATCTGCAAGGTACACAATCTCTAGGCTTGGTATTCCACTGGACATTCTTGCAAATTAGTTGCTTTCTCTGATAGTGACTATGCAGGGTGTAAGTTGACCAGGAAATCAACTTCTGGTGGATGCCAATTCCTAGGCAACTGTTTGATTTCTTGGCAGAGTAAGAAACAAACATCTGTTGCTACATCCACTGCTGAAGCCGAGTACATTGCTGCTGCAAGTTGTACATCCCAAATACTCTGGCTTCAGAATCAACTTTGGATTATGGCATTACAGAGACTAAGACTCCATTATAATGGATAGTGCTCAGCTCTTTGCATTGTCAAAAATCCAGTCCAGAAGCACTCTAGGACCAAACATATAGAAATTAGACATCATTTTATAAGAGATTGTTTTGAAAAGGGTCTAATTAATCCTATGTTTGTGCCTAGTGCTGATGAGCTTGCAGACATTTTTACTAAGCCTTTGGATAGTTCAACTTTCCACAACTGGTGTTAAGGCTTGGTATGTGCAGCTAGAATAAGTGACAACTACTGATGATCTCAGTAATTACTGATGATCATTGGTAACCATGTCACATATAAGTACTGATGAGTTATTTTACCTCAGTAGTTTTTACAACTACTGAAGGCTAAATGCTCTAAGTACTGTACTTATCTGTTCTAAACTACTGATGTAGTTATAAACTACTGAATTCAGTAGAAACAGATAAGTACTGATGTCCTATGAAACAACTGAAAATAGCAAAAAGGCTGATGAGTAAGTGTTGAGGACAGTATGAAACAGCTGAAAGGCTATGAATTGACGACAACTACTGATGAGTACTCTCTCTTCAGTAGTTCACAAACTGCTGTTTCTTTATAAACAACTGAAGCAATACCATATCTTCAGTAGTTTCACAACTACTGATGACTAACACCGAAGTCTTCAGTTGGTTTACAACAACTGATGGCAAAACCACGCCGTCTTCAGTAGTTTCACAACTACTGATGGCTTACACCAAGTCCTTAGTTGTTTCAACATCTGAAGTCCAAACGGTCTTCAGTAGTTTAGTTTTTAAAACTACTGATGCCTAAATCAGAGACTTCAGTTGTTTCAACGTCTGATAGTAAAACCATGTCTTCAGTTGGTTTATAACTACTGACCACACCTAATCCATCAGTCGTTTCAAACCTCTGAAGTTAATACCACGTCATCAGTAGATTCAAATACTGATGACTAACACCAAAACCTTCAGTTGTTTCATAACCCGTACCTATATATATACCTGATCCCTCTTTCAGAGTTTTTCATTCTTTCACGACCTAAAAATTTCAAGCTCTGAAAACCTTTCACCTTCATTAATGGCGACCATGCAACTCAAGCCTCGACACAACTGTGCGCATACGCTTTCCTCTTAAATCCTCAAGCCTCACAAAATCGCCCTTCTGGACCAAATTGATAATGCTATAGATTTATGGTCCAATCCCACTGAAAACGGCTTTCCTCTTAAATCCAATCATTTGTGCCGATTCGCTACGTCAGTTCTGGACGATGCGATCGTTAATGGAGAATCTATCATTCTCTATCAACACTCATAAGGTGGTCATCTCTACTGCTACCATCCGCCAGATATTACTGTTAGATGATGCTGCCTACCCTGTTGGATATCCTAAGCGCCAACTTGATCTTTCATTTGGACAACATGGATATCAGGGTGATCTTAGTGCTTCAACAACATCCTGAAGAAACATTTTCCAGATGCTGAACGATTATTATTTCATATGGTAAATGTTTGCCTGGCCCCGAAGACTTCCTCTTGGGATCAACTGTCTTCAAGATGGCAACAGGTACTGTTCTCTATCCTTGAACAAGAACCACTAAACTTTTCTGAAATCATTTTTCTTGAAATCAAGGATATGGCCACAAAAACACTTTAAACCGTTGGATACTATATCCTCGGTTTATAATGGCCATAATAGAGAATCAGCTTTCTGCTGAGGGACTAGTGGTCTGGGAGTCCCTGCTTTGGCTGTATTGCCGGAGGTATACTCCCGACACAACACTGACCAAACTTCTCAAACAGGCTGCCAAGCTGCGCCAACCCACGCCAGAGCTGGAACCCACAGCCCCACCTCCACATCCAAAGTCCCCTCCAAACCACAAAGAGAAGCCTAAGAAAGCTACTCAGGGAATTGAGTCCCCTGTGGATGCTCCTGCTGCACCAACGCAGGTTATCTCTGCTGGAAATAACCCAGTAGAGACTATGACTCCACCAGACTGAAGCCGCTCAGGTTGCTCTCAAAAGGAAAAAGGAACCTGAAGCAACCACTCCAAGGGAAGCCACACTGCTGGGATCCTCCTCACTTGAGGGGATTACCATTGAAAAGAGCACCATTTGTCCCGGTGCACACTGCTTCCACACCCTCTCCTGATGCAACCGCCCCTCAAAGCCCTACAATAATTGTTGCAAAGGTGCTGACCCAGTTGCATTCCTCACCCC
>JACCIX010000662.1:0-29215 GCA_025506515.1 Flaveria trinervia | reverse complement strand
ACAACAATCTCCTGCATATTTGTTCCTCAGGGTCAAATGCCATATCCTTACCCTTGTTATTACATGCCACAGTCAAATCAAGTTCAAGTTCCTATGGCACCACAACCTCATGCACTACCAGAACCTCAGCCATCCCAATCTCAACAACAAACTCAACCTCAACAACACAGCTTCTTCACCCCAGAGTTGTTGACTGGAGCAGTTTACCAGATGACATGTCTGGTCATGAACAACTGTTCTCAGGTGCTGGTCAACATGGTGGTGACAGTCCTTTTGGGAATCTAGCTCTTATGGCTTTGGAGTCTGCTGATACTTCATTTTCTAATGCCTCTACACCTCAGGTATCACAGGTATCCTCTAAGGCAAAAGCCAAATTATGTTCTGAACATGCATAGCAGCATTTGCTTCCATTAGAGAAGCAAATGTAGCTTTAATTAATAAGAACATTGAGCTAGAACAAATTTTTTCCAAAAAAAAGCTGAGTTTGAGTCTGTGCTTAAAGATAAAAATGATGAGATTTATAAACTGAAATGCCAAATAATTGATGATAAGGCTAGAGAAGAGGTACTTATAGAGAAGTACAAAGATCTCAAAGAAACCCTTGCAGTTACCCAGGTAGAGTGTGATAGATGGGTACAATCATGCAAAGGTTTTGAAATGCTTCTTAGTAAGCAATCTGCTTCTAATGTGAAGTTTGGCATTGGTTACAATCACACTGCTCCACCTACAATTTTACTCCAAGAGCAAAGGTAGAGTCTGATGGGAGAGTAATAACCAATCCATCTCATCATGTAATCTACTTTCTGATACAGCACAATCAGAAGTAGAAGTCAGCATCAAGCTATCTCAGAACCTATCAGCTGATGTTGATGGTTCCACTGCTGACACTCACATGATCAATGAGTTGATCAACTCAGGAGTAAATTCTGAATGTCCTGAAAGGACTAGAGAGTAGGATTTAACACCTGAAGTTAAAACTCAACTACTGTTAGTACTGAAAAGAAGATAACTATCAGTAGAAAGAGTTTGAAGGCTACTAAAGAGGAAGTCAAGAAAGCAAACAATGCTTCCAAAGCACTGAAGAGCAAGTCTCCAGTTGCTTCACCCTCTTTAGTTGATGATCAACCTAAGATGAAGAAGAAACCATGTGATGTGTGTGGTTTGTTCAATCATCTTACAGATGATTGTTGGTACAAAAGAGGTTCCAAACTCAAACAAAAAGAAGAAATTAAAGAGAAAATTGTAAAAATGAAAAATGAGTTTGAGACCACATTTGTATCAGCAACATCAAATCCTGTAACCCTTAAGTCTTCAAAGAAATCCAAAAAGGAAGGGGTTAAACAGGTGACAGCTGAGAGTGCTCAGAAGAAGAAGGTGCAACATAGGAACTTATCAAACTCCACTAGCAATGTGTCTGATGAGCTGAAAGCTTTATCACAAAATCAGACACAGCTGGTTATGATGGTTCAACATCTGTTGGGTAGAGTTAACCAACTAGATGCTCCTATGTTGAAACCACAGAAAAGGAGATCCAAGCCAAAGGATTCCTCTTCTTCACCATCTTCTTCCTCTCAGGCTGTTGTTTCAAATAAACTTGTTAGTTTACCATCTATTGATGAGACCAGGCCCAAACCAAAAAGGTTTGGGTCTCCAAAACTAACTGATTGTTTATTATTGCAGGGTTCTTCAACATGCCAAAGTAGCATCTGGTATGTAGACAGTGGGGGATCTATGCACATGACTGGAACAGCTCTCTCCTTCATGACTACTCTCAAGGAAAGAAGGGATTTTTCTTTTGGCAATGATGCTAGGGTTACATCATTGGAAATGGCTTTGTCTCCAATGGAGAAATCAAGTTTGATGATGTTAATCATGTGGAAAATCTCAAGTACAATCTCTTGAGTGTCAGTCAATATGTGATAAAGGCCATGTTGCTTTTTTCACTAGTCAGAACTGTAGGATTCTGTCATCCAAAGTTCTGCATTTGATTGATAAGGTGTTGGATGATCACACTCTCCTGAAAGCCAACAGGACAGGAAGAGTGTATGCCTTAGATCTTTCCAAGAAAATAGATCTAAGAGGCAATCCTTGCCTATTTTCCAAAGCCTCTTCTCAAGAATCTAAACTGTGGCACAAAAGGCTTGGTCATGTTAATTTCAAAAACATGAATCAGCTTACCCACAATATTTAGTCAGAGGCTTACCAATAAAGGAGTTCCACTGTGATGAAACCTGCACTGCTTGTTTAAAAGGAAAACAGCACAAAGTCTCATTCCCTCCTATTGAAGTGCCTAAGTCCACTGCCTGCTTGCAATTACTGCATATGGATCTATTTGGTCCTGTGAGAGTAATGAGCATGAAAAAGAAGAAATATTGTCTGGTAATTGTGGATGATTACTCTAGATTCGTATGGACTTTCTTTCTACATTCAAAGGATGAGGTTGCTCAGAAGATTATTCACTTTGTGTTGTATATTGAGAAGCAGTATTCCCTTCCAGTCAAGTGTATTAGGATGACAATGGAACTGAATTCAGAAATCATACACTTGATGACTTCTATCTTTCAAGGGAATCAAAAGGCAGTTTAGCATTCCAAGGACTCCAGAACAAAATGGAGTAGTGGAGAAAACAGGACCCTTATTGAAGCTACAAGGTCCATGCTGGCTGACTCTGGTTTGCCACTGACCTTTTGGGCTGAAGCTGTCAACACAGCTTGCTATGTGCAAAATAGAGTTTTAGTAAATCAGAGGTTGATGAAGACTCCATATGAAGTCCTCCATCATTTGGCTCCTCTGATTTCATTTTTCAAAGCATTTGGGTGTCCCTGTTTTATTCTCAACACAAAGGATCAACTCCATAAATTTGATCCTAAGGTGGATGCAGGGTATTTTGTTGGTTATTCATCTACTTGCAAGGCATACAGAGTCTTCAACTGCAGAACAAAGATGGTTGAAGAAACTCTACATGTTAAGTTCAATGAATCTCCAAAGGACAAGATTCCACAAAGCCCTGTGGAGTTATTTGATTTGGACATACTGCAATATGTTCCTTATCAAACTCCTGCTGTTGCTCCTGTCAACAGTTCACCACCTGGTGGTACTGCTGGTGCTGATGATGATAATGATGCCGTACTCACCTCTTCAGGTTAGTGATCAACTGCCTGATTCAGCTAGACCTGATGTTCCTGTAGCTCCAGTAGCACCATCCACAACAAATGCTGATGAGATCTCTTCGAATTCAACTTCCTTGAATTACCATCCACTGATTGGTTTCAAGGAAATGATTCACCATCACCATCTGTTACTGCTGAGCCTGCTACAAACACTTGCACAGATCTCATTGTGTATCAAGATCTGAAGAATCACCCTATGTCTCAAATCATTGGTGATATCACTGCTGGTGTATCAACAAGAAGTCAATTGTCAAATTTTTCTGCTTCTATGCTCTCTTCATCGTCAGCAAGAGCCAAGAATTATCACATTGCTTTAAAGGACAATGGATGGGTTGATGCCATGCAGCTTGAGCTTCTTCAGTTCAAGAAACAGCAAGTGTGGGAACTGGTTCCTCTACCTCCAGGTAAGTGTGCAATAGGCACTAAATGGATGTTTAGGAACATAACTGATGAAAATGGGCTTATTGTTAAGAACAAAGCCAGACTGGTTGTTCAGGGTTTGCACAAGAAGAAGTATTGATTATGATGAAACCTTTGCCCCTGTAGCCAGACTGGAAGCAATTCGATTGTTTTTAGCTTATGCTGCTTATCAAAACCTTAAGTTTTTCAAATGGATGTCAAAAGTGCATTTTTGTATGGAAAAATTAAAGAAGTGGTTTATGTATGTCAACCTCCAGGCTTTGAGGACAATAATATCCTAATTGGGTGTATAAGCTTGATAAGGCTCTTTATGGGTTAAAACAAGCTCCTAGAGCCTGGTATGAGACATTATCAAACTTTCTTCTGGAAAATAATTTCACTAGAGGCTCCATAGATAAGACTTTATTCATTAAGAAAGCTGGGCAGCATAATCTACTTGTTCAAATTTATGTAGATGATATCATTTTTGCATCCTCTGATCCAAAGTTGTGTGATGCCTTTACAAAGTTGATGCAATAGAAGTTTGAAATGAGTGCCATGGGAGAGTTACAGTTCTTTCTGGGGTTGAAAATCAAACAAAAGGCTGATGGAATTTTCATTCATCAGTCCAAATACACAAAAGATCTTTTGCAAAAGTTTGATTTACAAAACTGTAAGCCTTGTTCTACCCCTATGTGCAGCACCACACAACTGGATACAGATCAGAAAGGTAAAGTGGTTGATGAAACACTTTACAGATGTATGATTGGGTCCTTGATGTATTTAACAGCTTCTAGACCAGATATATGTTTGCTACATGTGTTTGTGCTAGATTTCAGGCTGCACCTAAAGAGTCTCATCTGATTGCAGTCAAGAGGATCTTTAGATATCTGCAAGGCACTCCATCTCTAGGTTTATGGTATTCTACTGGACATTCTGGTAAATTAGTTGCTTTTTCTGACAGTGACTATGCAGGGTGTAAGTTGACCAGGAAATCAACTTCTGGTGGATGTCAATTCCTAGGCAATTGCTTGATTTTTTGGCAGAGCAAGAAACAGACCTCAGTTGCTACATCAACTGCTGAAGCAGAGTACATTGCTGCTGCAAGTTGCACCTCTCAGGTACTCTGGCTTCAGAACCAACTTCTGGATTATGGCATTACAAAGACTAAGACTCCATTGTTAATGGATAGTGCTTCAGCGCTGTGTATTGTAAAAAATCCAGTCCAGCACTCTAGGACCAAACATATAGAGATCAGACATCATTTTATAAGGGATTGTTTTGAAAAAGGTCTGATTGATCCTAAGTTTGTGCCTAGTGCTGATGAGCTTGCAAACATTTTTACTAAGCCTTTGGATAGTTCAACTTTCCAAAACCTGGTGTTAAGGCTTGGTATGCTGCAGCTAGAATAAGTGACAACTACTGATGATCTAGTAATAAGTACTAATGATCATTGGTAACCATGTCACATATAAGTACTGATGAGTCCTTTTCCCTTCAGTAGTTTTATAACTACTGATGGCTAAATGCCTCATAAGTACTGAAGAACTTATCTGTTCCAAACTACTGGTAGTTAAAACTACTGATGTAGTTAAAACTACTGATGTAGTTACAACTACTGAAATCAGTAAAAACAGATAAGTACTGATGTCCTATGAAACAACTGAAATCAGCCAAAAAGGCTGATGAATGTGTTGAGGACAGTATGAAACAGCTGAAAAGCTAAGAATTGACGAAAACAGCTGATGAGAAATTTCTCTTCAGTCGTTTGTACAACTGCTGTTTCATTCTAAACAACTGAAGCAATACCATGTCTTCAGTAGTTTTATAACTACTGATGACTAATACCAAGTCTTCAGTTGTTTACAACAACTGATGACAAAACCACTGTCTTCAGTAGTTTCACAACTACTGATGACAAACACCAAGTCTTCAGTTGTTTCAATCATCTGAAGTCAAAACCACGGTCTTCAGTAGTTTTCTAACTTCTGATGCCTAACACCACGACTTCAGCTGTTTCAACGTCTGAAAGGATTATACCATGTCAACAATCGTTTAAAACTACTGATGACTAACACCACATCCTTCAGTCGTTTTCTTACCCGTACCCTATAAATATCCCTGACCTAATCCTTCAATGCTTCATCTTCTTCAAACCTAACGTTCCTCTCCAAAACTTCTCTCTTCTCAATGGCGTCCATGCAAATTAAACCGCGACACAATTGTGTTGCCTACCTTACTAAATCGCCTGTCTGGGCTAAGTTCGATACTGCTATCGATCTTATGGTTCAGTCCCAATACAAAACGGCATTTCTTCTGAATCCCATACTACATGCCGAATCCCTCCAACAGTTTTGGATGAACGTTACTATCACCACCGGGGAGAACAACACACCATCTCTCCAGTCGGTTGTCAACAACAAAGAAGTGCTCATCACTCCTGCAATAATCCGCCAAATTCTTCATCTGGATGATGCTATTTCTCCTGCTGATATCCGAAGGGCACCACAGATCTATCCTTTGTCCAACATGGATATCAAGGCAATCTCAGTGCCTCCACTATCATGAAGAAACACTTCCATGACGCCGAACGCCTAATTTTTCACATGGTGAATGTCTGTTTCGCTCCTAAGACTTCGTCTTGGGATCAAATGTCGACAAAGTGGTAGCAGGTAATGTATTCTATTCTTGAGCAACAACCGCTAAACTTTTCAGAAATAATATTTTCGGAGCTCAAGGATATGGCTCAAAAACTAACTGTTAACCGTTGGATACTATATCCACGGTTCATAATGGCCATCATTACAAACCAGCTTAATGCTGAGGGACTTGTTGGCTTGGGAGTCCCTGCTACGGCTGTTCTGCTGGAAGTATACTCCCGCACAACTCTGACCAGACACTCAAATTGGCTGCCAAGCTGCGAAAACCCACGCAGCTGGAACCCACAGCCACCACCTCCAAATCAAAAGTCCCACCAAACCCACCAAAAAGAAACCAAAACGGCTACTCAGGGAATTGAGTCCCCTGAGGATGCCCCTGCAACACAAACGTAGGAGATATCCACTGTCCAAAACCCCTAGTGGATATAATGACTCTTCCAGCCATAGCCGCTCAGGATTCCTCTCAACAGGAGCCTGCAGCAACCACAAAGGGGTACCTACACATCTGGAATCTTCCTCACTTGAGGGGATTTCCATTGAAGAGCACCAACCTCCCCAGGTGCATACTGTTTCTATCCCTTCACCCCATACAACCGCCCCTCACAGCCCAACTTTAATAGTTGCACAAGTGCTGACTCAACTGCACTCCTCACCCCCTCCCCAGAAACCTCTTACTACTGGGAACACCTCTACAATTGAGGGGGAGGAACACAGTGCAATTGAGAACCCACAGCACAGGGGTTTACCACTTCTATCTCCTGGTGTAGATAAGGAGGTTAGAATATCTAGTGAGGCTGCCACCTCTTCTGAATCAGCACATGATCAGAATGAGGCTGGTAACATTGCTAAGACCTCACTAGAGGCAACAACTGATGATGGACATTGTCCTGAGGCTGGAAGTCCCCAGTACCAAGCAAAAGGGGCACATGCAACAACTGGTCTACACCCAGTGCATGTAAATCCTGCTCCAAGCAGGAGGTCAGATGATTCAGCTTCGGCTGATGATGACCTGGGCTTTTTCTACGATGTTCTTGCCCAGAACACAATCCATGAAGAGACAGTCAGTAGGCTTCAAAACCTACTTGACCAACTTTCACAAGGAGAAAGACCATCTGCCTCCACCAACCCACAAATGGCACCTTCAGTTGAAGGTTCCCCAAACACTGAGCCACTCCAAACTCAACCACCTGCCTCTGCTTCAGGCCCTATTTCTCAGGAACAAAACCCTCCTGAGCAAATAGGTGCTGTACTTCAAAATTCCCTCCCTCTCATCACACCCATAATCACTGATATTGTGACTAAAGCCATTGATGAGAGGCTTTCCTCTACTTTACAACCCTTGATTCATGTTGCTGTGCAAAAGACACTTTCTGCGGTACAAACCCTTCCACCAATGCATCCAAAAAGGGGGAGAGTACTGCAGTGAAAGAAAAGAAGAGGAAAAAACAGAGGAAGAGAAGGAAGAGAAGCAAGCCCAAGAGGAGGAGAAAGAACAGCAACCACTGCTCACCTACAAGTGAAAGAAAAGTGCTGATGATCATATTGCTGAAGACAAATCCTTGGAGGAGCTGGTAAAAGAAGCTGATACTACACACAGCCGATCCATGGATAAAATAATTGAACAACTCTTCAGGCAAGGGTTTGATACAGCCACACTGGATAGTGAGATCAGAAGGTTGGAAGTGCAAGAGATTCAAACCCGATGGGCTGGGTATGATGCTCTTGAAAAAGAGAGATTGGAGATAATGATCCGCTTCATTGCAAAATACTTAGGAAGATCGTTAATGGAGATTCGCGCGTGGACCAGGGACAGTATTCTGGCTATAGCCACCAGAATCTGTCTGTCTGAGCAATTCCACAAGGGGATTATTGTTGAAGCCCTTGATGAGGCTGGGGCTGGTAAAAGGTTAGAAATGGCAAAACTTACAAAGGCGAAACTTACTACAAAGATGCTGGATCAACCTTCCCTTCCACCCACTCAAACACTACCTACCCCTCAAATCTCTAAGCCAAAGTCCAAACATCCTCATTCTTCAAAACCAATTCCCTTACCAACCCAACCATCATCCAGTGATGCACATAGAAGGAGGAGAAGGGTGCTGAGGATGGAAGAAGAAGAAGAGGATGAAGATGATAGTCTGCCACTCTCTGCTGTTCTAAAGCTACCAAAACCCAGAAGTCAACCCATGATCACACCTGACTCTCAAAGGGAAATGGTCAGAGTCAAGATAGAAGATGAAGAACAGCAGAAACAGCACGATAAGCAACTATTGAAGATGGTTGACAAGGAATTTCCTCAGTCATCATCTATTCAAGCCATGAAAGGGCATGCTTAGAGGCTCTACACTCTCAGGCACACTTTTCAGTATCAGAAGGAGAGAGTGAGAGTATGGCCAGACCCCAGGGTGAGTTCTAAAATCCATAAAAGAACTATTCCACACAGATACAATGGCCAGGTTAGAAAAACAATAGATTCTACCATCATGTTGGCCATTGTAGTCACACCCTGGGAAATAATTGATGAATTCAAGAAAGCTCATCAAGAAAAGATGACCCCTCAAGCCTTACTAGAAAACAAGATGATTAAAAAGGGGTTGTTATATAAAAAGCTTGAAGACATCCAGAAGAATGAGCTCCAGTTACTCCTTGAAGGCACCCATCCTGATGAATTTGTCTATAGGGAGGTAACTACAGTGGAGCTGAAAAATGGCAGGACCATGAAGTACTTATCTGAGTACTATGGTCCAGAGTTCTTCTTCGAAGGAGGAGTAGAAGAACTCTCTCAGGAGGAACAAGTTGTTCTTCTTGAGGCTTATGTTCGAGAGTCATACAGACTCATTCTGGGGAAGTAAATCTCATGAATGGGATAACAACTCTGTGTCCAGTTCCCCAAAACAGAGTTCCCATTCATACCCTGCCAAACAAATATCTGAGATTTCTTCCCAGGCCGGAGCTTACATGGGTCATCTTCTCTACTGATCAAGAAGGAAAAAGACCAATCTTTTGCCAACAATAAGTGGGATAATAAATAACTTAGAGGTTTTGGCTGCATTGGTTCAGGGGGAGTTTGTTGGACCAAAAGAACCAATGAGCCAAGATCAGAAAACCTCTAAGTCCCACATGGTATCACAACAACTGCTGAAAGCTTCATCAGCAGTTTGACAAGTGCTGAAGACTTCAACAGCTGAAGATCAAGTGCTGAAGACTTCAACAGCTGAAGAACTAAAGTGCTGAAGTACAACAGCTGAAGAACACAAGTACTAAAGGTGAACAGCTGAAGAACACAAGTACTGAAGCTAGCAGCTGAAGAACACAAGTGCTGAAGCTGAAAGACCAAAGTACTGAAGTAGAACAGCTGAAGAGTTTACAAGTGCTGAAGATCAACAACTGATGTACAAAGTCTGAAGACAAAGACTGAAGACATCAGCTGATGATATCTACTGAAGTCATCAGCTGATGAAACATCTGAAGGTCAAAGTCTGAAGATCAAGTACTGAAGCGTCAGTAGTTTGTCACAACTGCTGAAGAGTACTTCTTCAGTAGTTGTGATATCAGTATTTTTATATTTCTAGTTTCAGTAGTTTTGTAAAACGACTGAAGAGCTTGTTCTTTAGTCGTTGTAGTTTCAGTAGTTTCTAATCAGTAGTTTTATATTCTGTACTTAACACTCTGATATGTTCTCAGTAGTTGTGAACATTTCAGTAGTTTGTTAAGATTTAGTTATTTTTGTAATAGATCTGCCAGTTGTCACTTTTCGTGATAACAGCAGTGGTTGTTGCACTCTATATAAGGAGTAACAACCTATTGTAATAGTGGAATGATTTGATCAGAAATATTCCATATCTATAAACATTCCTTGAATCAGAAATATATTCTCTCACTATAACCGTATGTGCTCTTAATGCATACAAGTATCGATTTCTTGCTACAATTTGTCTAATTCCTGTTCTTATTCCGCTGCTTTGAACTCTAATACATCAAACTTGTGATCGCTGATCCTGTCAAACTTAGCACAAAATGCAGTAGAAATGAAACTCCTACTAGCACCGGAATCAAATAACACAGATGCAAGATTTTGGTTTACTAGAAACGTACCTGACACCACATCGGGGTCCATCCTAGCCTCCTCCCAAGTCATCGTTAAGCTCGGGCGCTTTCCTTCTGCCCTTCAGTTCAGGTCTTCTTCCCTACCCCGGAACTCTTCGCCCTAGGCTTCTTGCGATCCCTACCTAGATGGCCATTTTCTCTGTAGTTATAACACGTTATAACTCCACAATCTCTCGCCATATGACCAGACTTCCCACACTTGAAGCAGATGGTTGACCCCTATTTGCATTCTCCCGAATGCTCCTTCCCGCACTTAGCACATCTCTTCGATCCTGCACCAGATGTGACCACACGTCGGTCACCCACCTTCGCCACCTTGTTGTTTGGAGCGGCTCCGCCATGCCCAACCGTTTCCCATTCCAGTTTCGGTCACCACCACCCTTCTGTTCACCTCAGCGACCACCACCTCTGGCTCGTCATACAACCTTCATGCCAAATCAACCGCCAACCTAAAAGTACTCGGCCGAGCGGCGATCATATGCCTGTGAATATCCGCTGGCAAGCCCTGAATATACTCTTGATCTTTCACGACAGAGGTGTTACCTGATCAGGCACCAGCCATGCCATCTCGTTGAACTTGGTGGTATATTGCTGATATGTCATGCTTCCCGCCTCGAACTGCAAGAACTCCCTTTCCACCTTATCTATTTCCCTGTGTGGACAGAACTCCTCAATCACCAATTTCTTCAGCTCAGACCACCTCATTCTTCCAATCACCCTCGGCTTGGACAATATTGTCCCACCAACACAAAGCCGAGTCCACAATGAGTGGGCAAAAAACTTCACCTTGTAGTCCTCTCGGCACTCGCTGATATTCAGTACGACCTCCATCTCTCTCACCCACCGGTGTGTAGCAGCAGCACTGCTATTACCATCAAAGGTTGGGGGCTTGTATCTTTGAAATGCCCCGTAGTTGTAGCCTCGTGTTACCTCTTGCACAGGCTCTTCTTCCTCCTCCTCATCATCGGAGAGAACTGTCTCAGTTTCCGATCGCTCCCGTACTCCTGAGGACCTGTTCCTCTCTTTTCGTTCTTCTTCCCTTACAGCCTTTATCACTTCGGTCACCACAGACGGTAGGATCATTTACATGACCTGATGCACCTCCTCCACAACAGCCTCCTTCACTAAGGCTCTTAAGTTAGCACTCTCGTCCCCGGCCTCTGGATGAGGGGTCTCGGTTCTTCATGAACCACCTCTTCAGCTCTAGGCCTTCCACTCGTGATCCGTGGTTCAGCACCATGTCCACCACGACCTCCACCACGTGAAGGCTTCAATGATCTACCACCGGCCATTCTCTAAACACACTATAAGATTCAAACACCAACATGGTCATTCAAGGGAATAGCTCAGTTTATGTCAAGTATAGTAAGTCCCTAATTACAATGGCCAGTTGTGATTAGCCACTTACTTTACTCTTCATACCCCAAGCATTTCCTATCCTGACTACATCAGTATCTAAATGTACTAATAGCACATAAACCACATAACATGCACAAATAATACCGGTTAACGTTAATAAAATACCTGATGACACGCAGCTACTCAGACTGGCATCCCTTCCCTTTCCGCCCCATTTTTAGTTTAAGTTTAGGTTTATTTTGAAAATTTACCCATTTCACTTAAACTATGGCTCTGATACCAACATGTAAGGCCCCGTTTCCAGAACGCTCATAGCTGGTCAATCATCGCACATAAAACATATAATTACATTAGCTTTAATAAAACATTGTAGCGGAAACATTAAAATAACTTTTCATTTCAATATAATGGTTTTGTAAGTTAATACAACATTCGTTACAAAACATCGTTTGTTCTCATTACAATGCAAAAACATATACAAGAGGATGCCATCCAAAAAGAGCCAAGTAGCCGCCCTGTGCCATCCTCAGCAACCTTTACCTGCCAACTAAAAACACATAAAAGTTAGCGTTGCTGAGTGAGTTCTAGTTTTATAAAAACATTATATTACCATTAATTCATTAAAACATTTTCTTTACTATCGTACATGATCACACATCATACGTACATCAAGGTAATAGTTATTATCTTCATCATCGTTCGTTTCGTACATATCGCACGTTTCACACATTACGTACTTATCGCACTTTTCGTACATTTATTATCTTTCACTTCTATCTAGGTCCTGTCATGTACTTAACCCTATTATAAAGCGACAAGGACACCATAACGCGCGTATGGAGTGGTCACTAGGATAGACTCCCCCTGTGTGTGTGAACTCTTATGGGTTCACCAAGATCCCAGGCTGTATAACACATAATAATTAGGAAATCGCACGTATTGGAGCAGTCACCAAGACTAAACTCTTATTGTGTGTATGAACCCTTATGAGTTAACCAAAATTGCACGCTGTAGACACACACAGTTGAGCTAACAACTCTCAATGAGTTGTGAACCTCCTTTCATTTTCTTGCAAGACTTTTCATTCATTCATTATGTTCCACTTTCAATATCTTAAATCTTCACTTCATTAAGATAATATTTTACATTCATCATAATAATCACACCACGTAAAGTCACATCATCATACCTAATAAGGAGCATAACATACAATCATACATAATCATCAAACATCATCAATCACACATCATCAATCACATATCATCAATCACACATCATCATGCATAAGCATCAATCATACATCACATCATACATTGCCCATCATAAAATCTATGACCTCAAAAGTCACCTTACATAGCCCTCAAAACCTCCCTAGTCAAAGCCTATATTTCACATTTTCCCCAAAATCAGAAAATATTTTTAAGTCTTTAGGCACATGGGCACTATACAGGCACTCAGACGCATAGGGAACACTTAGTCATTTCTGGGCAATTCTAGGCGCATGGGCACTATGCAGGCACATGAGTGCCTAGGCGCATGGAAGTCCTGGGCGTCTGGACACTTGGAAAATTTCAGACTATTTCTAGACGCATGAGTACTATTCGAGCGCATGAGGTTTTGGGTGCATGGGACACTTAGACAGTTATTTCTGTTGGGCGCATGAGCCACTATTCGGGCGCATGAGCAATCCAAATTCCACTTAAAAATCATAATTCAGTCCCCATTCATCATATACCTGTTCTAAGCTTGAATCTTACATTCTAAGCCTTATAAACACAATCATAACATCATCATACGCATACATAACCCAAAATCAAACCCCACCCGCAAACACATACACATAAACATACGGGTGAAAACCTATTTTATAAAAACATTCATATATACATTTCCAACCCCAAAGCATAAAATAAGTAAAAAGAGGATTCTAGAAGTCACCTTAGCAGCCTTTGGTTATGACTTCTTCAAAACCCGTTTGCAATTGAGTTCAACGGCCAAGAAACCCACTAAAAACACCCGAACACATATAAACATACATAAACATATAACCGAGGCTAAAGCCAGTTAAGAACACTCAAAAACCATGAATTCTTACCTTAAATTTGATCTTTTGCTCTTGTTCCTCTTCAAACAGAGAGTTTCTACTCTCCATCACTTTCTCTCTCTAAAAATATCAAGCATTTCTACTCTCACTTAAGTGCATACAAGCAGGAAAGACTTAGAATGTTATAGGTGCATCAACCTACATGAACCCTTACAAACTCCCCTCGGTTGATGATACCAAAACATTTGATACTGACAGTCCTTATTATGATGATAACCATACCCTTCTTCAGCAGATGGTCAAGATCACTCAAACTTTCAAAGTGTCTTCTCATATCATATCTATTTTTGATTTTGTTGTTCTAGATCAAATGTTTTCCAGCTGGCTTTCTAAGTATGACTAGCTATTAGATGTAGTATAAAGTATCTCAGGTCCTTGTATCTTTTCTTATGCTTTTAACACTTGTAAAAGAACTTGAGAGCAATATACAACATTCTTGAAAACCAATATACTTGTGTTGTTTGTTCTTGTCCTTTCTCATATTTACCTGTGTAAGTATCATACGATATTGTTTCTAGTTCTCTATTTAATTTGTTAAATGTTCTATAACACTCTTCTTATTGTGTGTTGTGTTGTAAGTAATCATTCCTTAAACGATCATGCAATTACCATAGGTTAGAACCTCCTCATGGAATATAAGATTTCCATGCATCTCTTCAACAAATTTAGTACTAAGTATAACGACCCTCTATTGTTCTGATGGAGAGAGAATGCTATAATTAGCTTTTTGAAAAATTTTCGAAGCAACAATTTCAATAAAATCTTTAAATTTCTTACGTCTTATTTTACTGTATTCAACTCTGTATTCCTTTATTTGTATATTACATTGATGTCATAAATGGCTATAAGAGAGTTTTTTTTATTTTTTTATTTGTATTAACAACTACTAGGTGGAATATTTTATGTGGTGCTAACAATTAAATACGTGTATTTGTAGCTCAAGAATGTTTCATTTTGTGCTCTTACCTAATATCTATATACACCAATAAAAAATTGCAATCTAATAAGGCTACATGAAAATTACTCATCAGTTGAGCAAACTTATCTATTCTAGTTCACGGCTTCTCTTCGTCATATTGCTTATTCGAGGTCTAGCTTCAAGAAATAGAAACTGGACTATTTCAACTCCTCAAAACTTTCCACTGATTCAATCCATAAAAAGTCCATTACAATTACAATTTTTTTTTATCTTTTTTCTTTTACTTTAACACAAAAATCTTATATTTGATTTTAAATACCAATTCTGACAAATTATATGAATCAATAAAAATGAAAATTAGATTTTAAATTCATTGAATTACAGAAGCCAAGTGCGCCCTTAAAATTTTAATTTAACCTTACCATTTTCTTCTTACAAATAATTGAAACTTAGAATAATTTTAACCTTGCCCATTTTCTTTCTTACAAATAGTTGCAACTTTGAATAATATTATACAAATGAATGAATAACTAGAGGATGAAAAAAAACCCAAAACCGATCCACATTCATAATCAAAAATAGTGAACCAAATTATAAATTTGGTTTTTGGTTCAGTTCGTTACCAAAACTGAATCGGGAATTCCGTTTTTGGTTCGGTGTAATTTTTAATTTAGTTTAACCGAATTCTCTATGTCATAAATTTATTTTTTTTATAATTTTAAGTTTAGTCTAACTTTCCAAGCCTCAAATTTCCAAAGTGGTATTGTTTAAGCCGAATAACTTACATTTTATATGCTAGTTTGACTCCAATTATTGAAACTCAATCTCAAATCTTATATATCATAGAATGAAAGTCGGCTATTTATATTTTTAGGAACGAAATTGTTAACAATTCAAAAAGTTTAATTACTTGATATATATTTACGAATGCCTATGGAGAGTGATTCTCATACAAATAATCAAAAAGTTAACTATGTTTAATTAAATAAACAAATAGTGAATTCGGTTTTTTCGGTTGAATTTGGTTTTTCCGGTGTTTAAGCGAAAACCAAGCCGAATTGGATTCACTTGAATTGGTTTGGTTAACTATATTCCAAATTCAGTTTGGTTTTGTTTTTGGTTATGCCTAAAAAATTTTAACACCGAATAAATCGAACAAAATGATAACCGAACCGATGAAATTTCTTTAATTGGATTATCTAACGATTTATTGGAAATGTACAAATTCGTTAACATGATAAAATTTTAGGGAGCGTTTGGTTAGAAGAATGAAATGAAATGGAATAAAATTGAGAAACTAGTATAATTTTTAAGTAAATTATGTTTAAATGGGTAATAAAATATAAACCAAGGGAATATTTCACCTCAAATTTTCTTGGTTGTGGATTTCAAAATCCTTCCATCTTAATGAATCCATTTCAAACCTAACTATTTATTTATTCACTGAACATGTTATATTTTAATTTATTTTAATTCTATAATTTTTTTTCACACACACAAGTTAAGATTAAATTCAAATTATTTCTTTCAGGCAACTTTAAAGAAATTATACAAATAAAATAAGGAAAATGTAAAGGGCTCTAAAAGTAAAAAATATAAAAAGTAATTTCAACCATTTATCTCTTTGATTAATGATTGAGATCTATTTGTATGAAAAAAAATTGTTAGAGGGTATTTTAGTAATAGCCATTTTTATTTACTTTTTGCAAGTTCACCCATTCTTTAACATTCATAACTTTTATGTACATTATTTTTTATAAAAATTACATCATAAAAATAAACATTTTTATCTTTAAAACAATACAGTATTGTTATATACTATTTTATTAACATTTTTACATGTTAAGCTTATATGTTGTAATTGTGCCTCTTAATGCAATTCATTATGCCTTTTTGTTAGTTATTATGTTGTTTTAAATGATGAATTTTAAAAATATATAATAATAAAATAATATCGTTGTGCATCTCTAACTTGTAAAATACAATAATAAATTAACTAATTAATTTAATACATTAAAAACAATAAAAAAATCACACATTGTCTTATTGTGTTTTTTGAACATTATTGTGTAATCTTAAACACTATTAGTATTGAAAAATACATTGGTGAAATAAATCATTTAAATCATTGTGTACTTCTAATTGTAAAATACAATAATAAACAACAAGTTATATAATGTATAAAAAATATTGATAAAAACAACACATTGTGTGTTAAATATATTAGTGAAAATATATCATTGTGTACTTTTACTTGTAGAATACAATGATAGATAACAAGTTTATATTATCTACAGAAACAGTGAGAATAATAACTCAAAATAATTTAAAATGTAAACTACAATGATTAATACATATAACAAATTATGTAAAATATATAACACAATGAACGTATATTACACAATGAGCTGATGTATTTGACGTAATAACTAAAATGCCCATCTTTTTAAAAGAATAGAATGACACGTGTCAAGCTCAGAATTCTTTTTAAACCTTTTAATTTAAATGTCATTTTTACTATAATGTTACCTGTAAAATAACCAACCCTAACTTTCTAACTTCTAGGTTTGTGTATCTTGACCCATTGAACAACTTTTATCATAATCTTAAGGGGTGAGCTTGACTTGTTAGCTGACTTTTTTCAAAAATATTTTTTCAAAGCTGAATGAATTGTTATGGTATCTACAGGACCGTTTAAGGGTATCAGCTTACAACACAAGAACACAAGAGGAGAGTGTGCAATAACACTATACAGATCAAATGGGGAACTAGAAACCAATTTTAGTAAGAACTAAGAAACACAAGTATTCAAGAGAAAGAACAAGAACAACACAAGTAGTTGGTATTCAAGGATGATGTATATTGCTTTCTAGTTCATTACAAGTGTTTACAAAGCAATGGTTTAAGATACAAAAGACTAGAGATACTTATACTACAACATACAACCGACCATACTTTGAAGGCCAGCTGGATACATGATCTAGACAACAACAAATTAATGTAGAGTCAAAAGGTATATTTCTTTTTGACTAGTGACTATAACATGCCATAGCTCACGTCCTAATATATTACAAAAAGGATAAAGTACATAAAGTAGAAAGTTACAAACTCAAGACCTCAATGTATAGCTCCCAAAAGCATGGACCTTTCACCAACTTATGTAAAGTTGGTGTCTAATCAGTTGTAATGAAAAGGGGTCCAGCTTTATGGAAAAGGTACATCAGATAAAGCATGTGTTCAAAAGTCTTTGGAAGAAACCTGTCTTCAAGTGTTGGCTACGGAAGACTTTGTCTCTGAAGCTTCGGAAGACTTCATGTTTGGCTTCGGAAGATATTGGTCTTGGCTTTGCACGTTTTCACACTTAGAATATTTTCTAAGGCAGAGTGTGAAACTTCCGAAGCATTCCACTTTAGTACACTTGCGGATGCATGCAGGAGAGACTTTGGGTGTTTGGGTTGCATTAGCCTTATATCAAACCTTAAAAACTCCCCCGAGGCTGATGCTACCAAAACACTTGAAGACTTCGGATATCAACAGTCCTCACCATGATGATGACCATCCCTTTCTTCATAAGATGATGAGGATCACTTAGACTCTCATAGTGTCTTCTCATGTCATAAAGATCACGCAGAGGCAGATTTGTAAGGCCCCATTCCTGAGACGCTCACAGCTGGTCAATCATCGCACATAAAACATATAATTACGCTAGCTTTAATAAAACATTGCAGCAGAAACATTAAAATAACTTTTCATTTCAATATAAATGATTTTGAAAGTTAATACAACATTCGTTACAAAACATCGTTTGTTCGCATTACAATGCAAAAACACTCTACAAAAGAATCCATCCAAAATGAGCCAAGTAGCCACCCCGTGCCATCCTCAGCAACCATTACCTGCCAACTGGAAAATACATAAAAGTTAGCGTTGCTGAGTGAGTTCTAGTTTTATAATTAAAATACTTTACTTTCCATTTAAAACCATTCTTTATTTCCATGTGTGCTCATACATCATACGTACGAATAGATAATCTTATTATTATCTTCATCATCATTCATCGCACATCACTTGTTAACATTCATTATCATCATTCATTCCTTTTCTTTCGTATCGTTCATTCTGTACATACATCATTAATCTTTACTTTCATTCGGACCATTGCCATGTGCTTCACCCCACTGTCATGCATAAAGCGGGTACTGGGCCGAAGTCTATAATAGACTCCCATACATTATGCCCGGTGGCTTGACCACAGTACCGGGGTAAGCGGCAAGGATCCCATACGTATGGTCAATCACACGGATTAGACCCTAGTGTGCATCCTTCTGGGGTAGCTAACCCACACATAGTTGAGCTAACACCCTTCATTTGGTGTGAACCTCCATACATTGCTTGCAAGACTTTTCTTACATTCGTTCGTTCATTAATGAGTGCATTCACCTTTCTTTACGTTCCACTTAACATTATCATTAAATTCTGCTTTACGTTACATACTACTTTTCATTCATTTCATACTAATAACATGTAAACCATGGAATAATACATAATAGGAACGTAAGATCAACATAACACATTCATACATAACATCACATAAACATTATGCAGGACCGGTGAAGGGTGGTCACTTACAACACAACAACACAAAGAGTAGAGTAACTTAACTTAATCAAATAGTGAACTGGATTAACCACAAGTAAAGACACTAAGAACACAAGTAATTAAGATACAGAACACACGAGCAAGATACACAACGAGATGGTTTTCAAGGTTGCAGTATATTGCTTTCTTAATGTTCTATTACAAGTGTTACAAAGCATAAAGGAAAGTTACAAGAACATGAGATACGTATACTACATCCTACAGCCGGCCATACTTTGAAGGCTAGCTGGATACAATTGACTAGACACAACACACATTTAATTGTAGAGTCAAAAAAACAGATTGCCTTTTGACTTTATGACTATGACATGGCATAACTCATATCCTTATCTATTCAAAAAGGATAGAGTACATGAAGTAGAAATTACAGACTCAAGACCTTAATGTATAGTTACCAAAAGCATGGACATTTTCACCAACTCATGTAAGTTGCTGACTTTACAGAGTTGTAGCGGAAAGAGGTCCAGCTTTATAGAAAAATACATCAGATAAAGCATGTTGTTAAAACTCTTCGGAAGAAATCTTTCTTCAACAGTTGAGCTTCGGAAGACTTTGTCTCTGAAGCTTCGGAAGACTTCATCTTTGGCTTCGGAAGATATTGGTCTTGGCTTCGGAAGATTTCACACTTAGAATCTGTTGCTTGTGTGAAACTTCCGAAGCATTCTTCTTTAGTACTTGTGCAACATGCATGCAAAAAGACTTAGGGTGTTTCGTTGCTTTAGCCTCTTCATATAATCTCAACAAACTCCCCCTAGGCTGATGCTACCAAAACACTTAAAGACTTCAGATATCAGTAGTCCCCATTAGGATAATAACCAGCCCTTTCTTCATAAGATGACCGGGATCCTTCAGACTATCAAAGTGTCTTCTCATGTCAAAGAGATCATGCAGAGGCGGATTGAACATGTCTTGCCATGTGTAGACATTCTCAATGCCATGATCTTTAATGACATGCCACCTTTCTGGATTTGTAGTGTATGTCTAGGATATGATGGGTCTTTTTGATGCTAGAGGAGCTATTGGAATGGGAGATGATGGAGCATCCTCTGACTACACATCCTCAGGATGTTCTGACTCATCCTGAGGTTCAGTAAAGAATGCAGTCTTCTTCTTCTTTGGCTTTGGCTTTGAAGCCATCCTTTTCTTTCTCTTTATCACTTTTAACTGAGAAGACTGGCCTGCAGCACCTGATTGATCTTTATTTTCTTTCTCAGTTAGGTCTTCCTCTCTCACAAGTTCAAAAGGAAAGGGAGGTTGACCCTGCTATGGATCAGAAGACGAAGCTTGCTGAGATTCAGCAGGATGACTGGGTAAGTAAGATTGAGGTTCTTACTAAGAAACAGATATGGTAATCAAGTCAGTGATTGAATGGCGAAAACAACAATCAAAGAACATTCAATGCAAGAAATATACTCATAAATGCTTTTGTATTATATATATGAAAGTGAGTGATTAGAGAGAATAAATGACAACAAAAATTCTCTATGTCTATCAGCCGTCACCTCATGTAGGAGGTTATCTATTCTATTTATAGGCAGACACGATGCCTTTTACAAAATGACTAAACTACCGCTAACCTATTACATCAAAACTAGTCTAAGTCTTGATCCGCATCTTTGCTTGTTCATCCGCATTGACAAATGCGGATGAGTTAACTTGATCAGCATTTCTTCACTTGATTATCCGCATTAGTATGTTGGTCATCCACATTGGTTAATGCGGATGAACAAATACTTATGCGCATTTGTTCGGTCATCCGCATTTGTCAAATGCGGATGAGCAAATTCTTGTCCGCATCGTTTCTTGGTCTTCCGCATTTGTCAATGCGAAAGAACAAATACTTGTCCGTATTTTTTTTATTTCTTCTGCATTGACAAATGCGAAAGACAACACTTGGTTTTTCGGAGCAGGATCTTCATCTGCATTTATTCTTGGATTTTTGGGATTCCAGCAAAGCAATCATCAAATCACCCATTGAATTGGCATGTATGATCCTTTCAGGGTGCAACAATACTCCCCTAAGGATTATACAACCTATGTTCTTTAATGTTTAGGAGGGGATTGATGTTGTGAGGATTCTGCTAGGTCTTGTGGAGGTAGTAGAAATGCAGCTTTAGTTGGATCCAGAATAGCTTTGATCATGTTGACAAAATCTGTTGCTTCTGACATTCTGTCCCTACTCAGCACATGTATCTTCATTTTATTCATATTGTAGATGGCTTCTATTGGTAACTTCTTCAGTGAAATAGGTTCCCAAATAGAAATAGTAGAGAGACCATCTCTATGAATTAGTAAGCTTCCACCCACATCTACCTCAAGTTTGATACTGTTCCCAAGTTGCAAGGGTGTCTTCTTGTGAAGTCGACTAGATCGGTAAAGATCCGAGCGTGTTCTTGACGGAAGGATAAACAACATCAATAACCAAGAGACAATCAATAACACGAACTATAATAAATGGTTTCATTGATAAAACCTAATGATTACAAGCTCGTTACAACATAAGAATCAAGACTCTTGGCAAGGGAGATCGAGCATGATCTCCCCTCTTATCCAGTAGCCCTAGGCCCTAGGCAGACTCCTCTCAAAACCCTTATCTCTCTACACATTGAAACTGATATATATAGGCCTCGGCCCATATTTGATGCGACTGGGCCCATTCGTGCGATTGGACCATGCGTATGGTTCAATCGTACGACTGACCATGCGTATGGTTCAATCGTACGACTGGACCATGCGTATGGTTCAATCGTACGACTGGACCATGCGTATGGTTCAATCGTACGACTAGACCATACTTATGGTTCAGTCTTACGAATGTCCCAATCGCATCTCTCAGTCCACGGCTGGTCCATTAGCATGGCTCAGTCGTACGACTGAATCTCATTCGCATATACTCCTGCGAATGACCCAGTTTCATGTGTTTACAACATATCAGGTGTATTACATTAAGCCTAGACTATTCGACAAGCGACGGACACACTATATATGACTATATATGCTCCAACACTTCTTTTTCTTTCTTTTGTCTCTTTTGGTATTGATACGATCATAGGCCAATTTTAGCAACTTGATGCACTTTAGGAAGAAGTGCATATCTTGTTCACCTAGCTTATTGTTTATTTCCCTGAAGTGTCTGGTATAGATATAGTGAATGTAGGATTTATTAAGCAATCATACTTCATATCCACTAAATAATCTTATTTTTAGCACCCTCCTTTCCTCCCACTTCCTTTCAATCACCATCTCATAAGTTTTTTTTATCATAGTATACATTTGAGATGGGTGTGGAGGAATGAGTACCAGACACCATTTTTCTCTTCAAAGATTCAGTTAGTTTCACCTTCAACTCAAGAAACACAACTTCTTATGCTTGCTTTGTCTTCTTCTTCTCAAGGGGGTTAACAAATGACTTATCTTTTCTCATGCATATTGTCTTTAATGAATTGAAATTGTCAGTCCTTCTGAATATTTTGAGTATGTTTTCAAATTCATATCCCCTGAACATGGATGAGTGATTGATCAGTTCCAGTTGAGCTAGTTCTTTTAAGTGATGGATCTCCAGGGCATTTATAAGAGCTGAGTACTCAGTAAAGAATTGGACTTGCCTGGAGATCCTTTTCACCATGAACATGTTCCACATGCTGTCATACTTTGAAGCAATTATTTTCTAATCAACTTTGCCTTTAGGAGTAGACACCCCTCTGATTAACTCAATAGTTGTTAATCCTTCTTGTAGTTTCAACTGAGAGGGTTCTGCAAACCATTCTGGGTATTTATGAACTACAGGAGCCAACAATTCTTGATCTTTCTGATTTAGCATCATGTCTTGAGCAGTTAGTATAGATCTTGGCTTCTTGTTTAGGATTTCTTCTTCTAACCTCTTAAGCATATCTTTCTTTTCATTGATCATTTGGAGAGTAGCAGCCCTTAATGAGTTTGTCTTCATATTCCTAATCTTCCTTCTTATGAATCCTTGACTTGAAAGATAACCCTTCATTTCCTTATCTGACATGCTATAAGGATCAGGAAATAGTGGATCACGAGTTGGGGTTGATTTCTTCATTGATGATAGTTTAGGCAGAAGAACCTTTCTTGAAAATGATCTTCCATACTCAGTTGTGGTTGATTCTTCATAGCAGACTCTTTATGCACATGAACCTCTTTGGTGACTGATTTTTCATACTTAGTTTCTAAGTTTGGATCTAGTAGCTTATTCACCTTTTCTTCTTCTTCTTCTTTCATTCTTTCATATGTCATGCTAAAGAATACATCTGGATCGTACCCATGATTGATCAAAAACATTGCTTTTATCATTAGGTCATTAGTTTCGGCCTTTGACACCATTTCTTCCGCTGGTTGTTCTGTTTTCATAGGACTGTCCATATGAACATCCTCTTCAGCATCATAACCTCCAGCTATCTCTCCTTCTTCTAAATCAATGAATACAACTGGTTTCTTCAATTGTGCCTCAGCCATTTCATGTTCTTCCAGGAATTCTGCTATTGCAGCAAGACTTCTTGGGTCATCTGGTTTGGCTTTCTTTGCTGGTTCTTCTTCTTTCATGAGCTTCTTTTCCTTTAGCTTTCTCAAATAAGTATTTTCTCTTTCTGGTATAAGTTTGAAGTGGAGGACCAAAAGAGGATTCAACTTGTTTAATTTCCTCAGGCAATTTTTCAGCATCATCTTGTATGTTTTCTTGATCATCATCCCCTTTTTCTTTTTCTTTTTCATTCTTTTTCTTTTTCATTCTTTTCCTTTTCTTTTTCCCACAATTCTTTTATCATTTCTTTTTGTTTCTCAGACAGAGCCACAATAGGTACAATCTGCATACTCAACTCTTTCTCCAATGGAACTGGAGATTTAGGAATGACTATAATAGGTTTAGAGTTGGTCCTTTGGTTTGTAACAAAGTCCCAAAAATATTCATCTATTGTGAATTCTTCTGAAATAAAGCTATCCATAGCACTGATTAATTCTTCAAATTCATCTTTCTTAGTTTGAGTAGCCTCTGATTGCCCAAAATAAATAACCATTTCTAAGCTTTGTTCCTTATTCTTTGTTGGCTTTCATCTTCTCCTTGTTCATCATTATCAGAGGAAGATTGTTTCTCATCATCAATAACTTTTTCTTCATCATTTTTGTTTTCTCTAGTCACAACACTTCTTTGAATTTCAAGTAACAATTCAAGTTCAGAGATCCTTTTAGATTGAGTTTCAACTTGACTTTGGAGATTTGATATGATTTCAGCTTGTTCTTCAATGATGTTCTCTTGCTCTTCCATAGCTACGGTTTGAATGGCATGAGTATCAACATGGCCACTCACGTCTTCTCTAGAATGATTCAAGGCAACTTTTAAGTGGTCAATTTCTTTCTCTTTCTCTTTCTTTTCAGCTTCATGCTTTTCTTTTAGTTCTTTTAATTCCTACTCCTTTTCATCAAGCTCTAGAATCCTGTTATCAATGATTCTAGCTCTCTTATTTAGTATTCTTTCTATCCTTTCCACCTTTTGTAGGAGCTCAGATATCAACTTATCCTTTTCATCAGGCCTGTTTGTATTAGATTCAGCAAAGCTTTCTGATGGAGCAGTCTCAGAAGTTGCTCTCTTTACAGGCATTTGAGCATGTTGATCCTCCTCATCTAAAGATGATTTGGATGCTTTAGAAGTGCTAGTTTAGTCTCTAATTTCAGTTGGGTTATGATGGGTGGGCAAAGGTTGTTGTGGTAGTGTTGGTGAGTGATGAGGTGGTGATATTGGTGAGTGATGAGGTGGTGATATTGGTGATGATTATGGGGTTGTTTGTGGTGTTGTTTGTGGTGTTGGTTGTGGTGTTGGTTGTGGTGTTGGTTATGGTGTTGGTTGTGGTGATGGTTGTGGTGATGGTTATGGTGATGGTTGTGGTGATGGTTGTGATGATGTTTATGGTGATGGTTGTGGTGTTGGTTGTGGTGTTGGTTATGGTGTTGGTTGTGGTGATGGTTGTGCAGCTTGCTCATCAGCAGCCTATTCTTGTCCTTGATTTATCTGTTGAATCATGCAAGGAAGAAGAGGTGAGTGACACTGTAAAAGTTTCTGGGGTCCCTGTTCTTAATGTACTTGTATGATTTTACATCATAATGAGGAATATCAAGTACTGGTCCCTCAGTAGCAATATCTAGAAATGCTTCATTTATCATGCACTGGATGAATCTTGGATACATCAAGAACTTGTATCTTCTCCCCTCTTGTATGTTTGAAGTCAGACCATTAAAAACATAGGCAGACATATT
Source organism: Flaveria trinervia (assembly GCA_025506515.1). Classification (NCBI taxonomy): domain Eukaryota; kingdom Viridiplantae; phylum Streptophyta; class Magnoliopsida; order Asterales; family Asteraceae; genus Flaveria; species Flaveria trinervia. The sequence continues at coordinate 3,571 of JACCIX010000662.1, read as the reverse complement.
GAATGGCCTGTTTGTACAGAGAGCATAGATTACTGAGGAAGTGGTGATTGGAATATCATTCCATCCTGTTTTTCTCTTGGATAAGCAGTGCTGAAACATGTGGATTAGAAATCTCCAAGGCAGATCAACCAATCCTTTAACAATTTGTTTAGCTTCAAATCCTCCTTTAGAACCAATCTCAACAAAGAATATGGTTATTACATCATCATCCAGCTCTAGAGGTGCATTAGCATCATCACCAAAATGCAAGCAACTTCTAACAGTATCTTCGGTGATGATCAGAGTGTGATCATTGTCAATTCTTCTAACCATATTTCTAACACCATCTGCTTCAATTACCTTAGTTGAATTCTAGAAAGACCTAATGAGGTTCTCATAGATGGTGGGTCTAATAGTGATAGCATAAGCTACCCTTGTAGTAGAGATGATTCTGATGATATCTCTGAGTCCCTCAGCTTTTGGCACATCAGGGTTTAAATAACCGCTGACATTATGGAGCTTGCTCCATAAAAGGTTTGCCATATAATCTGCATAAAAGACATGTGTGTCAGTTTTAATGAGAACTCATGAGTATCGTTTATCAGTTTGACATTAAATGGTCAAAGATGGACTTTTGACATTACTGTATCATTGTTGTCACATCAAATAGTGAATTTGTTGTTCAACAATCACAGTTTCTATGTTTGAACAATTTATTAGATGTTATTTCATTGATTTGTTACACATTTTCATTGTTCATCATGCTCTGTTCTTACACCAAACATGACTATGAAGGTTTTCATGATGAGTAAAATTTCTATTGGTTTGCATGTTCATTGAAGTTGAAAAGGTGTATTATATACATCAATAAATTGAGTTTTTGTGTCCTTCATTATCATTTGGTTCATTGTTTGATTTAGGTTTAACAGTCTTAAAGTTGGGTCTTGATGAAATTTTTGGAAATTTCACCTTGTTTTCGATGCAACTGTAGTTTCAGAATCGATAACCAGAACAGGTTGAGTAGAATCACACAAAAATTTTTGGTTGTTTATGATGAAGATTATCGAAGTGGGTGTACTGTGTATTTGCGCTCGTCTCACTATGAAGCCTCTCAACTTTGAAAAGTACTAAATGACCCGTTTAAATTCCTTTGAATAGTCAAATAATGCATTCTGAAAGATTTTACAAGTTTAAGATCAAATGCGGTCACCACTGTAGCAAATGCAAAAGTGTAAATTTTTTGACTTTTGGTCATCCGCATTTGTTAATTGTAGCAAATGCGGAAGACAAAATTTGGACTTTGACTACCCGCATTTGGTCACTGTTGTAAATGTGGAAGTTTTGTTACTTCTGTTTTATTCTATCCGCATTTGTTCACTGTTGTAAATGCGGAAGATCTAAGTTCATCAGCATTTATTCACTGTAACAAATGCGGTTGACCAAACTTATTCAACATTACTCACTGTAGCAAATGTGGTTGAATAAAATTTGTCAGCATTTGCTCACTGTAGCAAATACGATAGAATAAAATTCACATTTACTTGATCATCATTCATTCACAAGAGATTGATCACGTAATTATTTCTGCTTGATCATACATGAGCATTGAAGATGTGTATCCACAAATGCGGATGAGTAAAACAAATGCGGAAGTGTAAATTTCATCCATAAATGCGGTTGAACACTTAAAAGTTTATCCGCATTGACTAATACGGTTGAACACTTGAAAATTATTTTATCCGCATTGACAAATGCGGTAGAACAATTTTTGTTCCGCATAGGTTTTAACACTTCAAAATTTCATGTATACTTGTAGCACACTAATGCGGTAGAGTAAAATCATTGTCCGCATTAGTTACACTTGAAAATATAAAGCTACCTACATTGGTTATATGCATGGGTTACCTTCACCCGCATTAACTAATGCACTTACCTGCATTAACTTTTGAACTTAATCATAAGTTAATGTGACTGAATTGATTTTTCATCTTATGAAGACTTGTCCTTGATTGATTTTTCTTATGAAGTTGACTGTTAAAATTGTCAATTCTTGCTTGGATTGGCTTGTATGTCACAAGTGATACAAGTTTCCTAATTTTGACTGATCTTGGACTTTTCATGCTTCCAAGAATCTGCATAAGCTGAGATACAATGGTATAACTTTTTGCAACAATACCAAAATTCTTTTTGTTTTGTTTTGAAAGTAAGTTAACTAGTAAACAAAAATATGGACTTACTCAAAAAAATTTTAAATTACTCCCCTTAAAATTTATATCCACATTTGGATAGAAACTTTAAAGATTAAAAACTTTTTGAATTTTATTATGATTATTAATAATGAAGAGAATTATATCTTTTGTTGGGATCATATCAGTCTTGTATTACACGTGTGCATACTTTAGGATTAAATGGACATGTTTATGAACTTGATGATTGAAGGTATGTTTGTCCTCTTAAACTCATACCAGGTTGATATTTTGATGCAAATCATTTTTATCATGTTTTTGGTTGATTTAATTATTCAATGTGTACCTCACACACATAAGCATGGAATGATCAACCATCCTTATACAATGCATGGTAGAACTTTTTCACAACTTTTCTTACCAGGTTACTTAAGTTACGAGAACTCATTTCATTGATCCTCATTGGGATTCTTTTACTTTGATCCTTCTCATGATGATCCTCATTGGGATTCTTTTCACTTCACTTTGGAAGGTGATCCATGATGGGATTCTTTTGTTCATTCACTTGGAATGTATTGCTTTTGTAGATTCATCCATTTGGATGTGTTCCTAATTGGGAATCTTTTGGATCAGGACATCTGCACTATATGCATGTTACATCAGGTCTTTGCTCAGCAAAACAAAGATGAAACTGATGTAGGTAAAAGAGATTATAAAGTATCATTACCTGGTGTGTTTAGGTTACTACACACACATGCACCCAGATAAGCCAATACATACCTATACTCTGTGATGAGTGTTTTACTATTAAATAAGATTTTAACTCATCACTGCATGTATATTCTCTTCCAAGTTGAGCCTACCAACATATCTAGTAAGTCATGAGAGTCTTGCAATTTTTGAAATTAAGCACAGTGAATGATATAATGACTGTAATTATATCATTTCCGAAGATTATTTTCTACGTCAAAATGATTTCTTTTTGTGGTTTTCTCATGTTTTTAATGTTTTTGATGTTTTTCATGGTTTTACTCAAGGTTAATCATGCCAATTGATTGAACCAGGAATTCAAACCTACTGGGTTCAAATGCCTTGGTAAATAAATCAGCTAATTGATTTTCAGTTGGTACTTGAATCAATTTGATTAAACCCTTTTCAGCACAATCTCTCAAAAAGTGATATCTAATTTCAATATGTTTAGTTTTTGAGTGCTGAACTGGATTATTAGTTATGAAAACAGCTGCTGTGTTGTCAATGTAAATTGGCATGTGCAAGAAGTTAAAACCATAATCAAGCATCTGGTTTTGAATCCAGAGTATTTGAGAGCAACAAGCTGATGCTGCAATATACTCAGCTTCTGCTGTGGACATAATACATTTGTCTGCTTCTTGCATTGCCAAGATACT
>JACCIX010000654.1:0-29207 GCA_025506515.1 Flaveria trinervia | reverse complement strand
AAGAAGTATGAAATGATGGAAGAGTGTGTAAGTGTTTAAGTCTTGCATGAAACAAGACACAATGTGGTGTTTCAAGGCCCCTTTGGGCGGCCGAATTACCCTTCCAAAATGGTTTCCCACCATTAGATATTTTATCAAATTAAACACTCTTCCATGCATTTAGGTTATAAAATTAAAACATAGTCTAATTTTATAAATGACACACTTTTATTTGACATTACTTAACCAACTTAAATAATGAAACAAATAAATATCTCATGAACAAATCATTCATATAATGTTGTTCTATCACAAAAGCAATATTTAGAAAACCAATTTTCTAAATAGGTGTCAATAATTTGTATGATCTTATCAACAAATAATTATATATTGGTGTTTGAATAGCTTGTTATTGGGTATGACCCGACTTGGATCATAACGTAGTAACCACATCAATCTTGTAGTGTCTTGGTATATAAGAACCAACAGTATGATCACTAATGAATGTAAAGTATAGTATGTGTTGAAATAAAGTAAAGGTCGGTTTTCGTAAGAAAAGTATGTTTTATTTATAAAACCTAGAACTCACTGAGCGTCGCTGACTTTTTTATGCATGATAGTTGGCAGGTATATGTCGATGCTGAGGAGTTGCAGGCATGGATGCATAAGCTACTGGGAGCATTTTGAGGCTGGCATCCGTATTTTGACATGTCATTGTATTTTGAGATGAAAACAAATGTTGTAAATGAATGAAATAACATGTTTTAGTTATTAATGAAAGTTTTAAATTCCGCTGGAAAATTAATGTATGTTTTCTAATGTATTATGTGCAATGAATGACCAACTGTGAGGTGCCCGGGAACGGGGCCTTACATCAGCTACACAGTTCGAGTAGCCTCAATAAGTGTATTGTTCCTCCTCTCAGCAACACCGTTTTGTTGTGGAGTTCTAAGAGCACTATATTGTCTGGCAATCCTTTTTGAGTTACAGAATGAGTCAAGAACGAAGTTTTTAAACTCAGTCCCTTCATCACTTCTAATTATTTTAACCTTGTGGTCAATTTGATTTTCTATCTTAAGAATAATGATTTTAGTGTTTCAGCAGTTTCATCTTTAGTTCTTATAAAGAATACCCATGTAAATCTTGTAACATCATCAACGATCACTAGACATATGATTTCCTTCCAATGCTCATCATACTTGTGGGTCCAAATAGATCCATGTGCAATAAGTGTAATGGAGTGGTGATGGAGTTAACAACCTTGGATTTATGAGATCTCCTATGTTGCTTCCCTTTCAGGTATGTAAGACAGTTATCTTTACAGAAAATTCCTTTTTAGGCAAAGCATGTAGCAAGTTATTTTTAGCCAATTTATTCATTGTCTTAAAATTCACATGACACATTCGTTTATGCCATAGTATTGACTCATCATTGTCTGCTTTGGAAATAAAGCATGATACTTCACCCATTGGGGAAGCATTGTTCATATCAAGCTTGTACATATCCCCTTTCCTCAGAGATTAAGAAGCACCAATTCTGGAGGAATGTCATCCCTGGTTTGAGGATAATGCACTCACGTTGATCACAAAATTGAGAAACAATAAACATTTGTGTTCAAGCTGTTTGTCAAAGTGAACTTTGTGAACTTTTAATTTTCCATTGGATATACTTCCTTTGCCAAAATATATCCTCCGACCTCACCTCCAAACTAGACAAGACCTCGATCATAAATTTGAAATTGTCGAAGGAGAGATCTGTTCCCTATCATGTGCCTGGAGCGTCCATTGTCCACAATCCAAATATATATGGATTCCCTGCACATAAGATGAGATGATTAGTTTTGATTGGAAACCCAAGCCTAGTTGGTCTTGGGTTCTTCCAATGATAGTGACATAATTGAACCAAAAGTAAAACATGGCGGTTCAATGGATGTCTTTGAGGAAGAGGTTTGGGTTGTAGCATCTTTCTTGATCTTCCAATCCATCTTTTGGCTGATCATGGAATATGTGCTTGTTGAAACTTTTGTAGCATGGCATTCTTCCAAAGCTTCTTTCTTTTCGTAAGAACCCCTCACCACCTTTTCTTCCGAAGCAGTCTTCTTCTGGGATGGTTTCAAGGGAACTTTCTTGTTCTTTGCAATTTTAACAGCTTTAGCTTCCGAAGCCATTTTCCCTTCGGAAGAAGAATTTTATATTGAAAGCAACCTTGCTTCGGAAACCAACATTCCCTCTTTCATCACTTGAACCATTTGATAAGGCCCAAATAAGAAACCTTCCCTGACTCCCTCCATTCTAACATATTTGCATAATGTGTGCTATCAGGATTGTAGTAACAATCTTTAGCCATGTGGTTTTGCAGACCACCCATTATGCATGCAATGTTAATCTTTTGGAATGCGATCAACAACCTTTCCCTTTAACTTCTGATCCATTGGTAGCACAGAGTGCTCGTACTACACTCCATTCCTGAATCAGAAGTACCTACCACTTGGAATCCAACTAGATGAATACACCCTTTTGTTTTGGGTCAGTCATCAGCTTGGATTCAGCCACTTTCTTTGTAGTTCTTCTTGCAGCTTTAGCTCTTCTTCTTCTGGCTTTGGTGGTTAGGATTTGATCTTCACTGGGAGATGTAGGTTGATTTACATGTTCTTTCCCTGTGGTGGCCTCTATTTTTGCATCATTCTTCAACTCAAATGAAGATGGGTCGGCAGATAGGACCTCTTGCTCTTCAGTAACACATCTAGGTTGTCTTATGGACTCATAAGAATATGGTGGAGCAATTTCATTTGTCCCCAACCCTTTTTTTTATAACAAATTTTGGAGTGGGAGGATGATGCAATAATAGCTTGGAAGTTTTTCTCAGTGATAGCATATTTCCTAGCTTAAGCCTCAGTAGTGACAAGCTGGGCTTGAGCCTCAGATGATTTGGATATTAAATCCTTTATTTGAGTCTTGTAGTTTTTGTATTAATGTTTTAATAAGGACACAATTTTCTCCAACTCTTCAATTTTTCTTTGATAGTCAAATTCTGCCCTTTTAAAATCAGATTTCAAGATATTTAAAGACTCAATATCAGATTTAATTTCCATATTGTAGTCCTCATATAGCTTAACCTTAGTAATACACGCAGGAGTACAAAGATGTTCATATACCTTGTTATCAATTGTTTCAACTGTGAGTGCTTGAGGAGGAGTCACATCCTGTACCATGAAGCTCCAGTCAACTTCATAAGCCATTGTAGGTGTTTCAATTGACTTTCAAGTGGGCTTTGATGTATAGGGATGTGTGGAGGCCTGTGGGGTTCCCGGATTTGTCTTGGGATCCTTGCATTGCCTTGCAAAGTGACCAAGTTGGTTACAGTTGTAACATTTGGCCTTGGTTTTGTCAAACCAAACTTCCTGTTAGTTGGGTTCGGAGGGAATTGCCTTCCTGTTGTTTTGAAAACCTTCTTTTCTCTGTAGGTTAAAAGTGCCATCTATTGGACAATGTCCACATACTCTATATCATCTGGACTGAAGCACTCTAGATCATCAAAGCAGTATTGAAAATCACTAGAGTGTCCACTTCTTGAGACAAAGGCACAATTGTCCTGAAAGGAACTATGCTGGGTCTATTGAGACCTTGGTGTCTAAGGGAAGGTAATATATGGTCCAGATGAGCAAGATGCTGCTGGTTGTAAGTCAGGTAGTGCTGAGGTTGTGTGGGTCCTGAGCCTTCAACAACCATCAAGGTGTTGCTAGCAGGAAGACTTAGGGGTCTGCTTGTCTGATGGCCCCTCTTGCCCTCCATCTCTAGAGGATATCCATCAAAGATGCCATAGAGTTTGGTCATGGTGAGAGTGTTCAGATTCTCTGTCCTCTTGATAGAGACATAGTAGAATGTCCACTCATTTGGAAGAGCACTCATGAACTTTTGTTGTGAGGTCTCTAAGTTCAGGAGTGATTCCCACAGACTGAAGAGAAGAAATAAGATCCATGTACCTGAAATACTGCTCGCTGAGAGACTCTCCAACAATATAGGTGATGTTCTCGAACTGCTACATCGGTGAGTCCTTCTTGGAGTCATTGGAGCTTGAATACATTTGAGCAAGTGCATCAAACAGTTGTTTGGCAGACTTTCATGCTCCAACCCACCATGATGGAGTTGGGTATTGCAGTCCTAAGAATAGTCATTGCATTACTGTCAATGTCAATCTTGTTCCGGTCCTTATCAGATTAATCTTCAACAACCTTTTCTATCATAGCACCGTTTCCACCAGGTGCTGCCACCTTGGGTGTTGGGCCATTGACAATAGATACCACATTTTGTTGTCTTGATACCTGATGAAGCCTTCCATGTGTCTGCTCCATGACCTGAGTTTTCAGAGTAATGATGGGAGCTTTAGTCATAGTTCCCATCTCTACTTCAGACTTGTTGAGGGCGATTTTGAGTGAGGTATAAGGAGGAGTGAAAAACTGGTTGATTAGGATGGTGAGATCTCACAATCAAGAGCCTAAATAGCTTGATACCAATTGCAGGATTGGTTTTGTCACTTAACACTTGCTTTCTCTCTCACACTCAGTTATGTTTCATTAGATCAGATCAGAAGAGTCTATTCTCAGAGTTGATAATAATATAATGAGTAACAAAGAACAGAGAAAGATAATTTTCAAGGTACTTGCATATATTGCTTCTCAACTCAAAGTGTTATAAGACTCTTACAAGCATAGTTCATGAGTTACAATGAGAAACTATATATAATACTACATACGCCAGATATACATTGATACCAGTTGGGATCCTATAACTAAAGCAAATACTACAGTGGCTAAAGTTAAGGTATCTTAGATAAGGTCTTATCTAGATATGGTAGTCATGACATTCCTATGACTTACAGTTTGTCATAACTAAAGTTGGCAACTGTGCTATCAACAAAACATGAATAGTAGATAAAGTAAGGTCAACTACATGCTTTTGAGAAGCGCCATGCAGTATCTTAGAGGGCTGCAGTGGATTGTCATAGACCATACTTATGTCTATTGTTTCATAGCAGTGTCTTTCAAGGTTAATTGCTTTGGAAGAACTTGTTCTTCTGAAGTCGTTATACTTCGGAAGAGGCTACTTCTTTCGAGGCTTGAGGAATTTTGGTTTTCTTTACTTCGAAGTAGTCTTCTAATCTTTACTTCTTAGACTTAACTTCGGAAGTGCATACTTTTTGTCTTCGGATGTGGAGTTTGTCTTTGGAAGTTGATCTTTTACGTCTACTTTGGAAGAAACTATATTTCCTTCAGAAGTCCATATTTAGCTTTGGAAAGCTTTTGTTAACTTCACCAAAATAACTAAGTTAAATGGTTTTGGTTGCACCGGCCTTCTACTTATCCAACACTAGCCGAGCCCTATTTCTGATTATGACCCCTTGGTCATCTTTATTACCTTAAGAACCCATTTTATGCCAATCAGCTTTGAAGCTTTTGGTCTGTCCATAAAAGTCCATCTCTAACTTCTTGAACTGAAGGAGTTCTTCTTGCATAGCACTAACCCATACCTCGTCGTTTAAGGCATCACTTACATATTTTGACTCAAATTGAGACACAAAACATCGATATGCACCATCGTGTGGACAACATTTTTCTATGACTGCGGCATAATCACTGAGTATAGCTGATTTTGCGTCTGAACTCCCGATAGAAATCCCCAATGATGTTGTCCAGGGATGATGCACATTAATTCGAGATCTGGGAGTGGTGGAACAGCTACTTCAGTATCCAGATTTTGAATCCTAGGTTCAGTATCTGGCTGTTAGAGTATGAGGTTCGAAGTTTCAGTGGCATCAGATCAGATGCTTATGTACGTTTGGGAGTGGGAACCTGTTCTTCCTTGTCCACATTTACAGTCTCAACTGCTTCATCATCAGAGTAATACTCACTTACCTCCAGCTCTCCTCCTGAAGGGTTAGAAGAATCATCTAATGGAACTGATGATGTCGAGTCTAGTGAGGAGGATTAGAACATCGTACGTCGTTTCGTGCAGATAACTCAGCATCAGAATGAGAAGGAGGTAGTTTGAAGGACTTGAAAAATCTATCATAGTCAATGAAGAATGAAGGTCCTTTTTCTAACAGGGGGTGGTCTTCTTTGACATCAACATTGTACTAGTTATTATAAACTCTCTTGTCTATTATACTATATGCTAGAAAGATACCTTCTTCTGCCTTCTCACTAAACTTCCCAGTCTGATTTTTCTTTACAGCATGCACGTTGCTCCAAATGGTTCTAGATACTCCAAGTTGGGTTACGTTGCTCGAGCAATTCATAACACGTTTTTCCATGACGTTTGACCACTAAGACTCGATTAAGAGTGTAGCATGCATTAGCCACTGCCTATAATTCCAGAATTGATAGGTTGCTGAGTTGGCTAAATCGCCGTGTTGTCTTTATCAAGCTCTAATTCTTTCTTCATCAACACCATTCAATGTGGAGTGTAGGTAGAAGTAAAATTGCTAAACAATTCTTTTCTCTCGATAAAATACCTCCATCCATTGATTCTTGAACTCTGTTCCGTTGTCGGGATCGAATCTTTCTTACTTTCAACTTGTAGAGTGATTCCAATGTAGTGACTAGATGCTTGAGTGATTTCAAATGTCTCTGACTTGGTTTTCAGAAACATCACCCAAGAGCATCTTGAGTAATTATTAGTTACCACAAAGCAATATCAATCTCCAACAATGCTTATTATGCTGACTGGGCCAAAAATACATGTGTTGAAGCTTGAGTAGAATGTCGATTGAATTAACTTTCTTTGTTGTGTGAAACTCTTAGTCCGTTTCCCTTTCTTACATGCTAGACAGAGTGTAGGATCTGGAATTTCTAACAGTAACTCCATTCCCAGATCATTCGAACCCAATGATTCATCTTCTGGAATTAATGTTTCCCATTCTCCTATGCCAGGAGACCGAATCCCTCTCTATTGCCTTTGACAAAAAGCACTGGACAGTTGACTCAGTTGTGGAGGCTTTTGATAGATCCAAGACATACAGATCGTTATATCTTGAAGCTGACATTAGAATTTTATTCTCCACTACAACATATTCCTTCTTCAACATGTCGCACTTCTTGTTGTCAAACACGACCTTGAATCCCTTATCACAGATTTGGGAAACAAAAATGCGGTTGTTTTGCAGTTGTTGAACATAGTTGACCTTGTCAAACTTTACTTTCTCATTTCCCACATCACCTTGAGCAGTGATGTAACCTCCTTTATTCGCAGCGAACGATACGTGTCCCCCTTTAATTTGCTTGACGTTGAAAAGGAGAGACGAATTCCCGATCATATGCCTGGACGCCCCACTATCAATAATCCACGTATTAGTGATAGCGCTGTAGTGGACACCCTGCACATACAAAAGAATTGATTAGTTCAGGTGTGGGACCCAAACCTTAACTGGCTTGGCTATCCTAGTGGTATCACACATTATGAACTCAACCCACTGTCTTTCAGAGGAGGAGGGCATATCTTTCTTGTTCTGTCCTCACTATCAAACACATTACTTGATTTTTTTCTTCCATAAACCAGATTTGTGGAAGGCCTGTTTGCGGTAAATAGACGACAGGCTTATGATTTGAACTTTAGGTTCACTAATAATCTTAGGTGTAACCTTAGGAGGACTATTAAATCTGATTTTAGAAAAACTTGTTTTTCATCAAAAAGTTCAATGTTCTTTTTAGGTGTCTGATAATAAGAACAATTTGTAGAGATGTTTCCGTATTTTCCACAACTGTAGCATGATCTCCATTCAACTGTTCGAGTCAAGTTTTGATGTGGGGTTGAGTTTGGTCAGGATTTGAAATATGTCCGATTGGTTGATGGCTCTTTCCTTATAGATATTTCACCTTCTTAACAAACTTAATTGTATTGACATTTTGACCATATTTCATTTTCATTTTATTCGGATTTTTATGATTATCATGTTTAAGGTTTATTGGATTAGACCTTTTAGGTTCTAATTTAACCTTTTCAATTTTATCACCTAATTCCTCAACAGTTTCTTATCTGTTGCTACCAAAGTAGAACTCGTCTGTTTAGTGACGAATTTCACAAGTTTACCCGTAGAATCTGGATCACTACCCAGAGGAGTAGACACCACATGATCCTTTACTGGGGTTATTATTAGTTGGTCTATATTTATTGTTCAAAAGGATTTCATGTGGTGCAGTACTACCTTATAACCCAGACCTCCCTGTATTATGTTCTTTTACTAGGTTCTGAACAATGTGACAAGAACTTGCCAAACTATGCAGTTTTTGTTTTAATGAATCAACTTCAACTTGCAAAACTACCTTTTCCTTTTTAGTTTTTTCAAAAGAATTTAGATAAAACTTGATGTCATTTGATTGATTTAAGGAAACAACCTCGGTTTCCCTTAGCTGTTTCCCCAACAGTTCTATCTTTTCTTTGAAGCTGCACTCATTTTGTTTTTAAAACATGATTTTCTTCGGTGCAGAGCTGTAAATCATTTACTAGATTATCATTATGTTCTAATAACCTAGCAAATTTTAAATCAATGCTTTCCCTAAATTTATCACATTTGGTAAACACATGTTTTTCAAATAATTCATTTTTAGAACATACTTGGGAAGAACTAGATGAATCAGCCATCAAAGTAATGTCAGACTCTTCAATGACTGGAGATTCAGACTTTACAACACTAAGCTCTTCTTCAACCAAATGATCAATAACATCCATAGCTTTTTCGATATCTGAAAGTGTATGATCAACTATGATATCTCCTTCACTTGCAAATCCATCATCCAATGCATCAACTAAAGCAATATTTGATTCACTCGGAGAAATGAATCGGAAGGACTAGTCTTGTTCTTCATCACCTTGAGCGACCAAAGCCATAGACTCTTGACTTGAAGATGAAGCTGCAATCTTATCCTTGTCTTGTCGGTTGAATGTAGGAAAAGGATTTCCATTACTAGTTTTCTTTGGCTTTATGCACTGATATTTGAAGAGCCCCTTTTCACCACAATTGAAGCATGCGAATTTGGTTTGTCGAATCCATATGTCGTATCTTTAGTAGCAACCAAATTCTTTCCTATCTTTTTCACAAACTTGTTGTCTCTTCTAACAGCACTAGCCATAGTCCATATGATATCCATGCGCCCTAGCTCAGTTTCATCAACTTGCTCGTAGTTCTCATCAGCAAGATGACAGTTTCTAATCTTACCAGCAACTAATCCATCATAAGATTGAACAACAGCACCTAGAAGATCCATGTGCTCTTTGGCAACTTCCACGGTGACATTTCCGAGATTCTCGATCTTCAACTTGGTAGTATTTGTCTCAAGAATTATGTATTGGGTTCCAGATGACCCTGCCATTACGTTTCCTTATGCATTGCATTGAGAAGGAGTAGAAGAAGGAGCGGAAGAGCTAGACACAAATGCTATTTGTAGCGGTGCACCTGAAGTAGCCGAAGTTGGAACTGAATTGTATAGAGCAAGATTCTGAACATAGGATCATTTCTTTGACTTGTATTTCATACGTAGTTCTTCCTCTCTTAACTTCAAAATGAAATCGTTTATGTCTAAAGTAGCAACATTATCTTTTTGTCTCAGATTAGACACAAATGAATCCCATTTGTCTGGCAGACCATCAGCAAAGCTAGAGACTTTATCGTCCATGGATGTGGTCACGCCATGAGTGTGCAACTCACTCATCAGATGATAGAATCGATCGATGATATCACCCAAGCTCTCATTCCCATCGAAGAAAAATTGTCAAATTCCTTCTTAAGCGTATTTGCCTTCGGTGCCTTCAGAGTTGAATTCGTATCTCTTTTCCAAGGCCTCCCGTAATTTCTTAGACTGCTTGTTCTCAAAGAACTGATTAAATATGTCCTTAGGTATAGACTGAGTCAACAAGGCATATACTTTCTTTTTAGCATTAAACAGAATCTTCTGGGCTTCGCTCATTCCTCCAAAATCAATTTAACTCCATTAGCACTGATTGGTACCATGTAACCAGTCTCAATGGAAGTCCAAAGATTTGGGTCTACTCCATTCAAGTAGATTTCAAATAGCAACTTCCACTATGGGTAATCATCCAAAGGTAACAGCTTTGGCAGTTTGTTGTGGTTTCCAATCTCATTTTCCAGAAGTAAAAGATTCTAGACACGTGACTCCTTTCCAACAGTGAATGCAACAAACTAGTCTTCCATTACTTTAAAAATGGTTACCTTAGAAGAGGACAGATTCACACATGCGAATGAGCTATGCAAATGGGTCACTAGTGCGAATGAAGGATACTAAATGAATTCAATCGTGTGATTGGATTCAGTCATGCGAATGAGTAGGAAGATTGTAATCAACCAACTGGACTTGCTTAGCCATGCGAATGAGAGACACGACTGAATTCAGTCATATGAATGAGTGTATACGAATGGGTTTAGTCGTATGAATGGTCCAATCGTGCGACTGAAAGCTATTGTGTTTGAAAAATCAATATTTCGAATACTTTGACACAAAATACGAATTTTCTAGAAACCCTAATTAGTCGTTTAATGAACAATCAAAACTTTAACACATGCAAACATCAAAAACACTTTTTGAAGCAAAAAGGTGACTCTTTTGAATGAAAACATTGATTTTAACCCCGAAACCAATTCAATCCACGCAAAATCACGAGCCAAAGCTCTGATACCACTTGTTAGGACCGTTTTCGTAAGGAGTACTAATGGGTTATGCGTGAGACTAGATCAAATAATGCGGAATCCTATTTGATACGCAATCCAATCAGTGAGAATGACAACCTGATGAATCTATCAATGAAACAAATGTTAAGAATTGATTAGAAATCGATAAGGAATGAACTTTGAAGTTGGATTGGCTGTTTTGGATGCTCTAGACGACTAGGGTTAATAATATTCGAAGTCTCTGTTTTTCCATGAACTATGTGGTATTTATAGGTTTGTACTTTTCATTCGTGCGACTGACTCATGCGGTTGATCATAGGCATGACTAAAGGTTGAGTCGTGCGACTGAATCAATCTTATGTCTACGTCATATGACTGATCCATTCTCCTAGTTCAGTCGTGCGACTTGTCCATAAGTATGATTCATTCTTGCGTATGATTCATAAGTATGGTCAATTAACATGAATAACCACCCGACTAGGTTGAACACATTTCTCAATCATTATTGATTTAGACCATGTATAACAACCTCAAACCTATATTAGATGTTCGTATTGTTGAATTCTTTATGCCCAAGACACATAGAACATTGATGTGGTTAGTACGTTATGATCCAAGTCGGGTCATACCCAATAACAAGCTTAGCAAACACCAAATATTATTTAATTGATGATATGATCATACAATTAAATATTTACACCAATTTAGATAATGGTTTTCTAAATAAACTGTATGTGAGAAAGAACAAGTTATATGGATATTTTGTTCATGGATATTATTTATAATGTTATTTAAGTTGGTTAAATAACATCAAATAATAATAGTGTGTTTAAGTTTTATAATTAGAGGTTAATTATACAACTCATATTGTAACAGTTCCTTTTAGTGGGTGTTTTAAAATGGGGGGAAACCCATTTTAAAACAATAATTTCGGCCGCCCTCTAAGGGCATTATGAGTCATTTTGTTGTCTTGGAACAACACACATTTTGAACTAGACCACTCTCCCATTTCTTCTTCTCTCTCATACATGCAAGAAGGGTTTTTTCTCTCATCTTAGAAGAAAGACAAGGCTGAAAAAGGGTGTTTCAGCAGCCTCTTCTTGCGATTTGGTGTGGAAATCCTAACAACAAACGTGTTCTTGCTATAGAGCTTGGGGTATGCACACTTGAGAGGACCTCCTTTGGTGCCTTAGTCGTTTCTTGAAGTACATTCTCTTCAATCTCGCCCCTTTTGCTGCTGAATGGTAGTTTATGACAGCCTCTTTATGGCTGTCCATAATGTATGTTTGTGTTTACATAGCTAGTATTATTCACATATAAAAGGTCCTTTGTTCTTGGGTTTGTTATAAATTTGTAATATCAAGATGAAACCCGGATTTTTCAGTTCATTAACAAAGTTATAAAGTTTGTTTCCGCTGCGTTTTCACAAAGTTTAATGGTTAAACTATGAACCTTGTTCTAACAAACCCCAACATTGGCATCTAGAGCTAGTTATGTGGATAATAGCTTGTCTTGTCCTTGTTATATTTCGTTTTATAGGACTTTGAAACCCTTTTAGGGGCTGCTATGTTCATGTTTTATGAATCCCCAAACGTTCAAAGTTATATCGCACATGCTTGTGATTAAACTTTGAAAGACATGTATGTTATATTTGTTGTTTGTTTGGGCAAGACAAAACCGGAATTTCAGTTTGTGTTGGCTGAAATTTCATGGGTTTTAAGTGGGGATTCATTGTTGGTTTGGATGATACGATCATTGTTTATTATGGTGCATAACCTAGCCTTTGACCTTGTGTTATTTGGATGTTTATTATGGTTGTATTTATTCATTCAATTGGGTTGTATAATCTTTTATTTGTGCTTGGTTTAAAGTGTAATTTATTTATTATTGGGCTTTAATAAATAGATTAGGTACTTTCTTTTTACTAGAAATCTTGTATTAGGATATAATATCTTGTAATATGAAGATGTACGTGTTAGAAGCACAAAGGAAAGACACAAGAAACATGGAGCATTTGGATGCGGTTTCAAGTGGGAGGTTCATGGAACTTTTGTGATGTGTTTTGTCCCTTAGGAATGTCCTATGATCCACACTTGTGATGGCAAACAAGTGTGGCCACTTTAGATGCTATGGTTATGCAGTTACATTTGGTTGTTTCATGGTTGTTTGATTATGGTATTGTGGTTGATGACTTTACATATGATGTTTGCTTAACTATCCTTTCAATGATCATAACAAACTATCTAAATGGGCTTTAATCATTAAAAGGTAATAAAAGGTTATTAAAATTGTTGTAATGATTTCAAAGATTAAAAGAGGTTTTAATCAATGTACCATAAGGTATCTTGTTTTGAAAACATACAAATATGTAAACATAATGTTTTCTAAACTTGTATTATAATATCTCTATACCCTTAAAAAAATAAGATCAACACCGTCTTTTACACAACGCTTGAATCGCTTGAGAACTCTTAGTGGGATAAAGGTTACCTAACCATTTTGAGGGAACTTGTGACTTGAGGTGAGAATGCCATATTGGTGGGATAAAGGTCACCTAACTGCTTATTTTGGCAAAATCACACGTGTGTATAAGTAGGGTGTCTTGATTTGCAAACCATGTCAAATGGATCACCTACGATATGGTTTCCAAATGGTGTTGATGGGATTAACATGCCGACTTTACATATGATGTTTCAAGTCGATCCCATGCCTCTAGAAGTTGCAAATGGTTGCAATCGTCAATCGTTGACAACCTTATTAATTTAAATCGTGGGATAAAGGTCACCTAACCACTATTTAAATGTAATGTTGGGTTCTAGATTTTAATATGAAAATGACCTTAAAAGGTATTAATTATTAAAACAACAATATCAAAAGTACTAAAATTGATCTTTGTTAAATTTTGTAGATGGCCACCAATAATTATGATAATCATGATAATTCATCCACGTCCGCCCAATCTTTACGAGCGATTCTCCAAAAGGAACGTCTAAATCATAACAATTTTATCGATTGGTATCGAAACTTGAGAAGCGTTCTCAAGAAAGAGAAACGATCATATGTTATAGATGACCCTGTCCCTGATCAACCTAGTGAGGATGATGAGGAGGCCTATAATGATTGGATAAAGTACACTAAGGACTCTGTCCAAGTGTCTTGCCTTATGTTGGCAAGCATGACTCCGGATTTCCAGAAGGAGTATGAGCATCCCGGAGCTTATGACATGATAACCCAACTAAAGGAAACGTTCCAACAGCAAGCAAGGGTTGAGCGCTTCGAAACGGTTCGAGCGCTCCACGCATGTCGTATGGACGACAACCAATCAGTTTCATCTTATGTACTTAAGATAAAAAGGTACATTGACCGCCTCGAAAGGCTAAACTGTCCCATCTCAAAGGAATTGGGCATGGATTTGATCCTCAATGGCCTTATCAAAAGGTTTGAGATGTTCGTGTTGAACTACAACATGAATGCTTGGGACAAAGGCATTGGTGAGCTTCACTCTATGCTCAAAACGGCCGAGGCGGCCATGGGTAAAAGGGTTTTACCCATTCTCACCATCCATGAAGGTGGGAACAAGAAAAGGCCTCATCCCACACCCAAGGCAAGGGTTGCCAAGGGTAAGGGACCCGTAATGGGAAAAGCGAAAGGGGTGGCAAGGGTGCCACCTAAAGCACAGGAAAAGGCAAAAGGTTGCTTCTAATGACCCATGCTTCAAGTGTGGGGAGATTGGACACTGGGCAAGAAATTATCTTGTCCATCTCCAAGAGTTGAAAGCAAAAGGGAGGTCGGCAGACCTCAGGTACCATATACATGATCCATATTAATTTAAACTTAATATCCTCTAACACATGGGTATTAGATACCGGATGTGGAACTCACATTTGTAATTTGTTGCAGGGGTTCAAAAGAAGTAGCAACTTCAACAAAGGGTATGTTAGCCTCTATATGGGCAATGGGGCTAAAGTTCAAGTTGAAGCCTGTGGTGAGTACATCCTGAACTTCCAAATGGTTTGGAAGTAATTTTGTACAATGTTTTCTATGCTCCTAGTTTAACTACGAACATTATTTCTGTAGCCCTATTAAAACATTTTGGATATGTATTATCATTTATTGGAAATGAAATCCATCTTACTTTGAATGACATGTTTTACTTTAAAGCTATTCCATCAATGGTATCTATGATTGGTTCATGAAAATACATTGAATGATAGCTTATTGAACCAAACTAGTACTAAGAAACTCAAATTGGATTTGAGTAATACTTATCTTTGGCATTGCCTTCTTGGTCATATAAACAAGAAAAGAATACAAACATTACAAAAGAATGGTCTTTTAAAAACAAATGAATGTGATTCATTTGATGTATGTGAGTCTTGTTTACAAGGTAAAATGACCAAGAACCTTTTAGTGGCAAAGCCGAAAGGGCAAATGATTTATTAGGTATCATACATTTGGATGTATGTGGTCCTTTTAAACCTATGACAAGGTACAATGAAAGATACTTCATTACCTTTACTACAACTATAGTCAGTATGGGTATGTGTACTTGTTAAGACACAAAGATGAAGCTTTTGAAATGTTCAAGATCTTTCAAAATGAAGTACAAAATCAACTCAATAAGTCAATTAAAATTCCCCGCACCGATAGAGGAGGTGAATACCTGAATGATGCTTTTAGGGACCATCTTAGAAGTTGTGGGATTGTCTCACAACTATCTCCACCGGGAACACCACAACATAATGGCGTGTCCGAGCGGAGAAATCGAACTCTATTGGATATGGTTCGATCTATGATGGCTAGAAGCTCATTACCTCTATCATTTTGGGGTTTTGCTCTGCTCTCTGCGGCCCGTATTTTGAATATGGCCCCAACCAAGAATGTGGAAAGGACACCTTATGAAATATGGCATGGACGGGTTCCATCATTTTCATATTTGAGGGTGTGGGGGTGTGAAGTTTATGTGAAGACTCCAAACTGGAACAAGTTAGAAAGCCGCTCCACTAAGTGTATCTTTATTGGATATCCAAGAGATTCTATGGGATATTATTTCTATGATCCAATACAACAAAAGGAGTTTGTTGCCAAAAAGGGTGAGTTCTTTGAAACCAAATTCCTTATGGAAGGACTGGTAGTAGAACTATGGATCTTGAAGAGGATCAAGAACCGCAACTCCATACACGTTTGGTTGACACTACCACTCAACATGAGGATGTTGAAAGTGATCAAATAGTTGATCAATACACAAAAAACGTTCGCAGATCTGGTAGAACTAGTAATACACCTGAAAGATATGGATTTTTCACTGATGGATGCTATGTGATAGATTCCGATGAACCAATCACATACCATGATGCATTGTCCAATTCGGATTGTGACAAATGGCTTGAAGCCATGAACGGTTAGATGCAATCCATGTATGACAATCAAGTATGGGACTTGGTTATACCACCTATTAACATCAAAGTAATTGGATGTAAGTGGGTTTTCAAAAGGAAAACCGATATGCATGGAAACCTAGATACTTATAAAGCGAGACTTGTAGCAAAGGGTTTCACTCAAACTTAAGAGGTTGACTATGCTGAAACTTTCTCACCTGTTGCAATGCTAAAATCTATTAGGATATTGTTTGTCATAGCTGCTCATTATGATTATGAGATTTGACAAATGGATGTCAAAACGGCTTTTCTAAATGGATATCTTGAGGAAGATGTCTATATGGTTCAACCTGAAGGTTTTGTCAATCCCAAACATCCTAACAAAGTAAGCAAGTTGAAAAAATCAATCTATGGATTGAAACAAGCATCGAGAAGTTGGAATCACTGTTTTGATGAAGAAGTAATTAATTTGGATTCATCAAGAATGCTGATGAAGATTGTGTATATAAGAAAGCTAGTGGAGCATCATCACTTTCCTAGTATTGTATGTTGATGACATACTACTATTTGGAAATGACATTCCAACCTTGGATGGTGTAAAGACCTGGCTTGGAAGTTGTTTTTCCATCAAGGATCTTGGTGAGGCCGCTTATATTCTCGGAATAAAGATCTATAGGGATAGATCAAGGCGGTTGATTGGTTTAAATCAAAGTGCATACATTGATAAAATCTTGAAAAGGTTCAAGATGGAGAACTCTAAGAAAGGTACGGTACCTATTCAAAGAGAAACGATATTGAGTATGACTCAATTTCCAAGCTCAAAGGATGAGCAAGATAAAATGAAGGGAATCCCATACGCATCTGCTATTGGATCCATCATGTATGCAATGAAATGCACTCGGCCGGACGTTTCATGCGCCTTAAGCATGACAAGCCGTTACCAGCAAAATCCTGGAAGCAATCATTGGATGGCTATTAAGAACATACTTAAGTACCTAAGGAGGACTAAAGATATGTTTCCAATATATGGATCTGGTGATAAGGAACTCGTTGTAAAAGGTTACACGGATGCGAGTTTCCAACCGATCGTGATGATTCACGATCACAATCTAGATACATTTTCATTTTGAATGGAGGAGCCGTCTCTTGGAAGAGCTCTAAACAGGATGTGGTGGCTTTATCAACTACAGAATCAGAATACATCGCTGCCTCATTGGCAGCTCAAGAAGCTGCATGGTTGAAGAAATTCATTGCCGATCTAGGGGTTGTCCCTTCCGTTCAGGACCCCCTAGAGATCTTTTGTGATAACGAGGGTGCAATTGCTCAAATCAAGGAACCTCATGCTCATCAAAAGACTAGGCACATTGAGCGGAGATTCAACTACATACGAGATGAAGTTGAGAAAGGAAAGATATGTATTCGCAAAGTTCACACAGATCAAAATATTACGGATCCTCTAACAAAGCTCCTAGAAAAGGCAAAGCATGAAGGTCATACCTGTGCCATGGGACTTCGATAATCTAGTGATTGGATTTGATCTGTGATTTCGTATTTGGATATTTGGAACTCTCTTACTACTTGAATAAAATTATGTGGTTATAATATTTCAATAAATGTTCCAATTTAGCATGTTTAAATCCATGGGTAAATTGTTTACTCTAAATGTCCGTAGTCGTTCATACTTGTGGGAAAAAGTATGAGGGTAAGATTATTATGAATTTGGATTGGTGGATATTCATAAGGAATGAATATAGATCAAATGGTTGCTGCCAAAGTTCATAGATATTTGTGGGATACAAATATTGGACTGACCCGCATCTCAAATTTTACTACATGGAATCTTCTAGATTGATCATAAGTAAATTTGAGTAAATGCGAATATCATTTGGGACCCTCAGACGTGAGATACATACTGGGTTTTGATATTCACCATGTGTTATACCTTGAGCTAGTTCTTCACTGCCCTGAAATAATGGACAGTACGTAAGGCTATGTTCAGACGTGACATGAAGTGTTTGTGAGAAACGTATGTATTCAAGATGGAATTTGTTCCTCTTATTCGTTGAGAGCAAGATGTCTAAGGCCTGATAAGTTAAATCAACAAGGAATGATCATTCTGTGTCCTTGGATTTAACATGACATCTGTAACAAAAGGATAAATGATTGATTCACCTAATCATTTCAAGTTGGATACTTGAAGGGGATGATGTTATGGAATGGCTTTAAGACATGTGTATTGAGGGTAGTAAACCGTTGTTAGGCGGTATATACTTCTTGCATCAATCTTCTATGAATCTTGTGCAAGTGGGAGATTGTTGAATTCTTTATGCCCAAAACACATAGAACATTGATGTGGTTAGTACGTTATGATCCAAGTCCGGTCATACCCAATAACAAGCTTAGCAAACACCAAATAATATTTAATTGATGATATGATCATACAATTAAATATTTTCACCAATTTAGATAATGGTTTTCTAAATAAACTGTATGTAAGAAAGAACAACTTATATGGATATTTTATTCATGGATATTATTTATAATTTTATTTAAGTTAGTTAAATAACATCAAATAATAATAGTGTGTTTAAGTTTTATAATTATGAGGTTAATTATACAACTTATATTGTAACTAGTTCCTTTTAGCGGGTGTTTTGAAATGGGGGGACCATTTTAAAACAATAATTTCGGTCGCCCTCTAAGGGCATTATGAGTCATTTGTTGTCTTGGAACAACACACATTTTGAACTAGACACACTCTCCCATTTCTCTTCTCTCTCATACATGCAAGAAGGGTTTTTTCTCTCATCTTAGAAGAAAGACAAGGTGAAAAAGGGTGTTTCAGCAGCCTCTTCTTGCGATTTGGTGTGGAAATCCTAACAACAAACGTGTTATTGCTATAGAGCTTGGGGTATGCACACTTGAGAGGACCTCCTTTGGTGCCTTAGTCGTTTCTTGAAGTACATCCTCTGCAATCTCGCCCCTTTTTGTTGCTGAAAGGTAGTTTATGGTAGCCTCTTTATGGCTGTCCATAATGTATGTTTGTGTTTACATAGCTAGTATTATTCACATATAAAAGGTCCTTTTTTCTTGGGTTTGTTTATAACTTTGTAATATCAAGATGAAACCCGGATTTTTCAGTTCATCAACAAAGTTATAAAGCTTGTTTTCGCTGCGTTTTCACAATGTTTAAATGGTTAAACTATGAACCTTGTTCTAACAAACCCCAACACATATATATGAATTGTACCAAATACAATAATGTGAAATATTCAAAGACAAATAAATATCAAAAGCATATCAAATTCATTGAATAATTATATTACGCATGTGTAAGAAATGAAAGAGTTTTACATTAAGAACATAAACTAGGAACATAATGTATCAACACTAACAATAAGAGTGCACATGTGTAATGAAAGATTGATATGATCCCAACAAAAGGAATATTTCCTCTTCATGTTTAAATCAAAAAACAAAAACATAAGAAATATTTCATATCCAATAGTTTTAAATCTTTAAAGTTTCTATCTAGATATGGATATAAACTTTAGGGGGAGTAATTTAAATTTTTGATCAGTTTGTATAGACACTTACTTTCTTAAAACTTCAAAACAAATTAAAAGAGAATGTCTGTGTTGGTGCAGAAGTTATACCATAGTATCTCAGTTATGCAGATTCTTGGAAGCATAAGAAGTCCAAGATCAGGGAAACTTGCATCACATATGATATACAAGTCAATCCAAGCAAGAATTCATAACCCCAACAACAACCAAGAACCTCATAAGACACAATTTAATCAAAGACAGTTCTTCATAACCAGAAAAATCAAAAATAACAATTTCTATACAAAAACATAAGTTTTGACTAAGTTAGAATATAATGTGGGTAAGTGCATTGGTTAATGCGGATGAAGGTAACCCATGCACATAACCAATGCGGGTAAATGTTTATGTCATTTATAACAAAGTGAAACTAATGCAGACAAGACAACTCTACCGCATTTATGTCAAAGAAATATCCATAAAAAGCTTTTGCGTTAAAAACATATACGGACAAAAGTGTTCGAGCATTTGTTAATGCGGAAGACATATATTTTTACTCATCCGCATTCTAGAATGTGGGTGACATCAATACTTTTCATCTATAACAAAAATGAATAAACAAGTGCTTAATCTCTTTTGTCATGATGATGATGGTCAAGAAATGCGGACAACTTCATTGTTCAGCCGCATTTGTTGAAGTAAATGTCGATAAAGGAATTTTACTCTACCGCATTTGTTACAGTGAACAAATGTAAGCTAACTTCTTTGAGCTACATTTGTAACAGTGAACAAATGCTTAACAAACTTTGCTCAACCGCATTTGCTACAGTGAACAAATGCTCTCAAGTTTTTCAGTTCCACATTTGTAACAGTACACAAATGCTAATAACAAAACTCTTCCACATTTGCCACAGTGAATTTAAAAATTGACCGCATTTGTTTTAAAACTTGTAACAATTTGTAAAAGACATTAGTTGATGATTTAAAGCCATTTCAAAAGGACATTTAATACTTTTCAAATTTGAGAGACTTTAAAGTGCGACGAGCGAAACTCACTGTTCTTCATCAATCATCATCATCACCATCAATAAACCTGTGTTCTACAATTCATATCCTCTGATTAGTCCTCTGTTTCGATTTACTTCAATAATAGTATCGAACAAAAGGTTAATTTTTTGAATTTTGTGACCTAAAATGTCAGACTTTTTAACCAATGATGAACCTAGAACCCTAGGTCAAGAAAGGAAACTCAAAATCAGACTTGAATGAAGAAATGATAATCATTTTCAACTATAATGAACATGTTAACTAAGACGAATAACAACCAACAAGTGAATTTTAAAACCGTGTTCATAATGAACAGAGCATAACAAAAGATGGAAAATGTTGAAATCAAATCTTGAATCTAGGAGTTGAAAAGAGGTTTAAAACAACAAATATGATCTCTCCAACCTTGAAAACAAAATAATAGTGATTATTCATAATAGCATCAAGCTTAGGAATGATTCCTATGGAACGGTACCTTCAACAGTCAATTTTGATCATCAAAAGTCAAACTGAAAACATTTACTTGATGTATGCTCTACAATCTGTGAGTACTATCATTTTTCTAATTCATATGACTCTAATGCAGGGTACATGGTAAATCTCACCTGGAGCAAGCTTTATAATGTTAGCGCTTATCTTGAGCCTGATGTACCGAGGCTGAAGATATTAGAGACATGATCAGATTCATTTCCACTACCAGTGTGGCTCATGCAATTACGGTTAAACCAATTATTATGAGAGACTCATAAGGTCTTTTGAGCACTTTTGAGGTGACAGAGATAGATGGTGTAAGGACTCTTTCTAGAAGAATCTCTGATGATCACACATTGGTCATCACTAAATAAATTGTGAAATAGTGTCCGCGGTTTGGTGATGATGCCAACACTCCCCTAGAGCTTGATGATGAATCACTACTTTCTTTGCCAACATTAGATGTGAGGGAGGATATGAAGGCAAGCAGATTGTAAAAGGATTAGTTGACTTACAATGGAGGTTCCTCATTCATCTCTACCAACATTGTCTGTCAAAGAGGAAGATTGGATGGAATGACATTCTAGTAATCACATCATCTGCCATATGTTCTTTATGCACTAACAGGCCATTCAACGTGTCTGCCTATGTGTTTGATGGTCTGGCTTCAAACATTCAGTAAGGGAGAAGACATATGTGCCTAATGTATCCAAGGTTCTTATAATGTATTATCAATGAATCTTTCCCTGACATTGTACCTGGAGGTCCTGTGATGGATATTCCTTATTATGATGCTATGTCATACAAGTACATCAAAAAGGGAGATCCTAGGAACTTTTATAGTGGAACCCACTCTCTATATTTCCTTGAATGCTTTAACAGATTAATCCAGAAGAACATGTTGAAGAACAAGAGGTTCTTCTTGATGAGAAAAATCAAGAAGAAGAACCAACTGCTCATGATTAGCAAAGTGCTAATAAGCAACTTGTTAAAAGGGATGAAGGACAGAGGACAGTGTCACCCCAGGTTGATGTAGGGGCTGATTTCTCACTGGGCCATATGTTCATGAAACTGATATAGCCTCACCTTTCATGCTCTCACCTATACCATCACCACAAACACTACCAATCCAATCACCACAATTACAACCCATCATCTCTCCACATATTTCACCCATACACTCTCCTCATGTTTCACCAATCCATCATTCCCTGAATCTCATGTTCAGTCATCCCTTGTTTCTACTGAGCCTGTTGAGTATGGTGACTCTGCCAGCTCTTCAGAGGAATTAAAATCATCATCTGATGATGAGGATCATCATAGATAGATGCCTGTTAGGCAAGCTATTTTTGATTTTTCATTCTAAAAGTGTTGCTCAATCAGAAGTGAATAGACTTGATGAAAAGGATAAAATGATTTCTGAGCTAATGAAGAAAGTAGCAAAGATGGAGAAACTATTTAATAGAAGATCTAGTATTACTCAAGATAAACAATTGGAGTTTGATGAATAGGAGAAGGAGATAAAGATCTAAAAGAAAGTATGAGGTTGAAAAGAAAGAGAAAGAAAAGGACATAGAAAGACTAAAGGCTGCTCTCCGACAATCAAGGGATGGAATAAGTGGTCATGTTGACACTTTAGCCATCCAAACCATTGCCATTGAAGAACAAGAAGGATTGATTGAAGAGCAATCTAACATTGTCATATGTAAGTTTTAATATAAGGCTGATGCAACCCAAACACCCAAAGTCTCTCCTGCATGCATGCACAAGTGTACTGAAGTGGAATGCTTTGGAAGTTTCACACCCAGCATTAGAAAATATTTTAAGTGTGAAATATTCCGAAGCCAAGATCAATATCTTCTGAAGCCAAACTTGAAGTCTTCCAAAGCCAACATTGAAGACAGATTTCTTCCAAAGACTGTTGAGCACATGCTTTATCTAATTTACCTTTTCCATAAAACTGGACCCCTTTCCGCTGCAACTCTGATAAGAGACCAACTTACATAAGTTAGTGAAAGGTCCATGCTTTTGGTAACTGTACATTGAGGTCTTGAGTCTGTAACTTTCTACTTTATGTACTTTATCCTTTTTGTAATATATTTGGATGTGAGCTATGGCATGTCATAGTCACTAGTCAAAAGGCAATCTGCCTTTTGACTCTACACTCATTTTGTTGTTGTCAAGATCATGTATCCAGCATGCCTTCAAAGTATGGCCGGCTGTAGGTTGTAGTATAAGTATCTCTGGTCCTTTGTATCTTATACCACTGCTTTGTAAACACTTATAAGGAACTAGAGAGCAATATACATCAACCTTGAAAACAACTATTTATGTTGTTCTTGTCTAGTCTCTTGAATACTTGTGTTTCTTAGTTCTCATGGAAACTGGTTTCTAGTTCTCCATTTGATATGTTAAGTGATGTTGCACACTCTTCTTCTTGTGTTGTTGTGTTGTAAGCTTGTACCCTTCAACGGTCCTGCAAATGGTATCAAAGTTTTCCAGGCTCTTGATATAAGATGTCCCCATCATAAGATCCCTCACACACACAAAATACTTAACATCTCAAATGGCAGCTATTTCTAAAGCTGGTATGGAAACTGGAACCATGACAAAGTCCCCACTGATCACACTTGAAGACTTTGACACTTAGTGCCAAAGAATGGATGGTTTTATCAAGTCTCTAGAGTTAAGAATGTGGGAGTCTGTTGTTATTGGACCTTACATACCGAGAACCTCCTCAGCTGCTGGAGGTGATATGATGCCCAAGGTTGTGGCTGACTACACAAATAAGATAAAAAGAGAGTAAAAATTGATCAAATGGCCATGACAACCCTTCAGACTGCTCTTCAAACTGTGTATACAGAGGTTTCAAGAAATGCAAAATAGCTAAGCAGTTGTGGGGTGCATTGAAACTGATGTATGAGGGTTCCTTTGAATCCAAGGAGAACAAGAAGGATCTCCTAAAGCAGCAGTTTGAAATTTTCACCTTTAAAACAGGTGAGACTATGACTCAACAATACTTCTGGTATGTTGAGATTGTGGAAACCCTAGTGGATGGTGGAGTAGCTCTTGA
This sequence comes from Flaveria trinervia, assembly GCA_025506515.1. Classification (NCBI taxonomy): domain Eukaryota; kingdom Viridiplantae; phylum Streptophyta; class Magnoliopsida; order Asterales; family Asteraceae; genus Flaveria; species Flaveria trinervia. The sequence goes on along the minus strand of JACCIX010000654.1, from coordinate 5,037 downwards.
GAATAGGGATATTGTAAGGAAGTTCATGTCCTCTCTTGCTAGGCAATGGACACACTATTGTGTTGTTTTCAAGAGAGCTGAGAACCTCAAGACTCTCACCTTAACAGAGTTGTATGGCATTCTCAGTGGATACCAGATGGAGATGAACATGCAAGGTTCATCTGGCAACTCTAGCAATCAAATGGGTTTAACCTTTCATGTGACTGAAATGGATAGCATAGAACCCTAACATCATCACATATGCTACCCTGATAACTCACAGAATGGCCCTTTCATCACCTTCCCGGAGGCACCAAGGGAGAACTATACTCAATGAAGCCCATTCCAAGAGACAAGTTCCTCCCAAGCCTTTATGTCTTCTGATGAAAGCTGTGGCTTCCCTTCACCCTTGAAGACTTGGACTGTATCCATCCAGATGATCTAGAGTATATGGAGATAGTCTAGCACATAGATATTCTCACTCACAAAGCCAAGAAGTTCTACAAGTGGATAGGAATGAAGTTTTCTAGCAATACAGCCAGTGGAAAGTTTGGACTGGATAAGAGCATAGTTAAGTGTTACAACTATAACTTGATAAGCCATTTTGCCAGGGAGTGCAAGGCACCAAGAACAAATAATGGCCAAGCACAATCCAAACCAAACTACATGGATAAAGCCACCCAAAATGAGAAGCCAAGACAGCAAGCTGCAGATGCTATTGAAGAAGGAGGCTTTGACCGAAGCTTTTTAGGTGGAAGATGCAACTCCAAACCATGCTTTGATAATTGATCATGATGAAGCCAAGGCATTGGAAGATCTCTGTACTCATCAATGTATTGCTAAAGTCAACAGATACAGGTCCTACAAGTTAGAAATGAGATATGATCTTGAGTCCTTGAACATTTTAAAATATGTTTTTAAAAGGGCTGAAAAGGATTATAAGCTAAAAATAGAGGACTTAGTGAAACACATTTTAGTTCTAAAACATGAGCACACCAATTAGAGGACTCAGATAAAGGATCTCATAACTAAGTTGACCTAATGCCAGCCTGAGCTTGTGATCAGCAAAGCCAAGGTAGAAAAATGTGTTCTTGAAGAATAGACCTTCAAAAACATGATATCCTCATCCCTGAATGCCAAAGTGTGTTATGAGAATAAGTAGGGACTTGGATCTGGTAAGAAAGCTCTTCCACACACAATCTTGTCTGTAAGATCACTTAGGTGTGGAACTTGTGAAGAAGAGATTCCACTCATAGACCCCTTGAGTGAAGAGGATAAAGAAGTGATAGTGATGAATTTCTCTAAGAAGAGTGAAGAGGGGGACTCTAAGAAGGGTCACTATCCCTCTATGGAGAGCAAGAAGATTGTGATATCCAAGTCTGTGAGGAAGAACTTGATCAGAAAAGGCAAGAGAAAAGCTAACATGGCTCAAGAGATCAAGGCCACTTTTGACTCTAAGCAGAAACAAGTTTTTGTCTCTACAGGGTTTGAAGTGGTTAAGATTGAAGACATCAACCTACACTCATCTACCAAGAGTTCTGGTCCATGTTCAAATCATCTTAGCATCAAGAAGAAGGTCAATCTGTTGTGTACCACTACTACACAACCTGAACCATCCAACTCCAAGAATAGTTCACAGCCCAAAAGGACTGTCTCAACATCTGCAAAGATGAAGGTAAGGAAGGGATGCGATCAAAGTCAGCATTGTTCTCAGAAGAAGGCTCTTAGGAAGAAGAAGATGGAATGTGTTATGTGTGAGTGTACTTCACACCTTGCTAAGGATTATCTATACAATCCCAAAAGTACTCTTCATGTGACCAGGAAAGAGACTTCCAGGTGCTGCAAGAAAAATTAGCCTCGAAAGGAAAATTTGTTTTCTTCGGAAGTTCCAAAATGAAGAAGAAGGCAAGTGGAAAATCGCCTTCGGAAGGAAATTTGGTCTTGGAAGTAAGGAATACTTCCAAAGCACTAAACTCTGCTGTAGTGTTAGCAAGATCTTCTGAAGGTCCAGTCACCAAAACTTCCAAAGTCTCAAAAACTTCCGAAGTATGAAAGTCAAGTCCAAACTTCTGAAGGTGATTTGGAAGTCAAAGAAAGACAATTGACTGAAAGTTCTCCATCAACAACATCAGAAGATCCTCAAAGCACAACTATAGGATCTATTACTATTTCATTACCTTCTACTTCTTTTGATGAGCCCAAGACCAATAGGCTTGAGTTTCCAAATATAAGTAATAATTTTTTCTTTGTGCAGGAACAGCTCAAGACAAACAAGAATGTCTGTATTATTGATTGTGGTTGTTCCAGGCACATGACAGACAATAGGTCAGTACTCCAGAATTTTCAAAGAATTGATGGAGGGCCAGTTTCTTTTGGAGGAGATGAAGGTGGTTACATATCTGGAAAGGGCAAGGTCACAAATGGTAAGCCTAGCATTGAGAAGGTAAACTTTGTCAAGTAGCTTGGGTATAATCTTCTGAGTGTATCCAATTTGTGATCAGAGTCATAACATGCTCTTTACTGAGCATTAGCGCTTTTTTCTCAAGCCCGGGGTGGTCATTTCTTATGAGCATATCTTGCTCAGAGGCCCCAGGAAAGGGAACATGTACAAGATGGATTTGCAAGAAACATCTCCCTCACGAGAAGTTTCATGCCTTCTATCTAAAGCAAATAGTGATGAGTCTTTTTGTGGCATAACTGAATGTGCAATGTAAACTTTAAGAACATGAATAAATTGATTAAAAATGATTTCGTAATTGGAATGCCACAGAAAGAGTTTACCATTGATGATCACTGTGTTTCATGCCTTAAAGGGAAGCAACACAAAGTATCTCACAAGCCTAAGGAAAAAAACTCCATCACTACTCCCCTACACTTGTTACATATGGATCTCTTTGGCCCCACCAGTGTAATAAGTCTAGGAAGGACCTCTTATTGTTTAGTGATCACAGATGACTTTACAAAACTCACTTGGGTCTTTTTCCTTAAAACTAAGGATGAGACCCTTGAGATTCTGCAGAATTTCATCTTAAAGATTGAGAATCAATGTGATCACAAGGTTAAAACCATAAGATGTGATCAAGGAACTGAATATATTTTGTGATTAAAAGGGTATTACAATTATAGTGCTCCGAGGACTCTTCAGCAAAATGATATTGCTAAGAGGAGAAACAAGACACTATTGAAGTTGCAAGAACCAAGTTGTCTAACTCTAAGCTGCCTATCACATTCTAAATAGAGTTCTAGTGGTTAAGACTCATGGCAAGACTCCTTATGAATTTTAGCACAAAAGGAAACATTTTATTGGTATTCTCAGGTCATTTGGATGTCCTTGCACCATCTTGAATACCAAAGATCAAATTTCCAAAGTTGTTAAGAAATTAGATATTAGACACTTCATTGGATACCTTTCTCAAGCTAAGGCTTATAGAGAATACAGTCTTAGAACTAGAATTGTTGAAGAGTCAGCCAGTGTGACTTTCAATGAACACACACCCTGTGTGGCTGGTTCTGGTCCTGATTGGTTATTTGATCTTGATCTAGTTACTAACTATTTTAACAAATCTTGTGAGAATATTTTAGGAACTACATATATCTTATCCCCAGGGGATCCTGATCCAAGATTTGAGCTTAGAAGACCTTCAAGTTACACATCTTCAGCTCTAGTTGTAACTACTTCTGCAAATGAAGTCTCTATCAGCACAACAATGACAAATTCAGCTAATACATCTGATATGCCTTCAAATTCTAGCTCAGTAACCAGATAAAGAACTTCAAATGTAGAAGACAATGGGGGTGGTGATAGTGATCAAGAATTTCTTGATGCTGATAACCACTCCAAAGATGAAAACATCAATGATGTCACACTCATTGGATCATGTTTCTCTTGATAAGTGTGTTGATGTGGTGGGAGAAGAATCAATGCTAGATCTAATTTTTTTCTAATTTTGATCTCTCTTAGCAACTTGCAATGATCCCTCAACTAAGTCCACAAGTCTCACCCCACAACAAACATCATTAGAGATGTTGACACAAGGGTAAGAACAAGAGGACAAACCCATGAAGAAAATGTTTATCTTCATTCTTGTTTCTTTCCCCAATAGAGCCAAGGAAAGTTGATGAGGCTCTGAAAGTTGGAAGTTAGGTTGAGGATATCCAAGAGGAGCTGCTTCAATTCAAAAGTCAAAAGGTTTGGAACCTATGTCCTCTTCCTCATGGGAAGACTATTATAGGAACCAAATCGCTATTTAAGAATAAGAAAGATGATAGAGGCATTGTCATAAAAAACAAAGCTAGAATAGTTGGTCAAGGATACATACAAGAAGAAGGAATTGACTACACTGATGTCTTTGCTCTTGTAGCAAGACTGGAAGCTGTTAGGATATTCTTTGCAATTGCTGCATCCAGAACTTCAACGTCTATCATCGTTATGTCAAGTGTGCTTTTCTGTATGGGGTGATTGATAAAGAGGTGTATGTCAAACAACCACCTGGTTTTATAGATCCTGATCATCCTAATTATGTCTTCAAGCTTGATAAGGCTCTTTATGGGCTGTACCAAGCACCGTGGAAGTGGTATGAGACTCTATCTCAGTATCTCTGCAAGCATGGATAAAGAATGGGTACTATAGATGGAACTTTCTTCATCAAAGAACAGTGAAATGACTTAATGCTAGTTCAAGTGTATGTAGATAACATCATCTTTGGTTCAACTAATCCAAGGCTCTACAATGTCTCTGAGAAGCTAATGAAGGACAGATTTGAAATGAGTGCCATGGGGGAACTCAATTTCTTTCTAAGAATTCAAGTGAAGCAAGTTGAAGATGGCATCTTCATTAGTCAGTCAAAGTATGTTCAAGACATACTCAAAAGATTCAACATGACTGATTGTATGAGTGCTAAGACTCCCAAAGCAAGAACCACTCCTTGGCCTGATCTTGAAGGGGAGTGTGTGGATGAATACCTTTACAGGGCTATGATTAGGTATCGTTTGTATCTTACAACTAGCAGGCCTAATATATGATTGCCACATGTATTTGTGAAAGATATCAAGCCAACC
>JACCIX010001332.1:0-29285 GCA_025506515.1 Flaveria trinervia | reverse complement strand
GGATCAATCAGACCTTTTTCAAAACAATCCCTTATGAAATGATGTCTGATCTCGATATGTTTGGTCCTAGAGTGCTGGACTGGATTTTTGACAATGCAAAGAGCTGAAGCACTATCCATTAACAATGGAGTCTTAGTCTCTGTAATGCCATAATCCAAAAGTTGGTTTTGAAGCCAGAGTACCTGAGATGTACAGCTTGCAGCAGCAATGTACTCTGCTTCCGCAGTGGATGTAGCAACTGAGGTCTGTTTCTTGCTCTGCCAAGAAATCAAGCAGTTGCCTAGGAATTGACATCCACCAGAAGTTGATTTCTGGTCAACTTACATCCTGCATAGTCACTGTCAGAGAAAGCAACTAATTTACCAGAATGTCTGGTAGAATACCATAAACCTAGAGATGGAGTGCCTTGCAGATATCTAAAGATCCTCTTGACTGCAATCAAATGAGACTCTTTAGGTGCAGCCTGAAATCTAGCACAAACACATGTAGCAAACATAATATCTGGTCTAGAAGCTGTTAAATACATCAAGGACCCAATCATACATCTGTAAAGTGTTTCATCAACCACTTTACCTTTCTGATCTGAATCCAGTTGTGTGGTGCTGCTCATGGGAGTAGAACAGGGCTTACAGTTTTGTAAATCAAACTTTTGCAAAAGATCTTTTGTATATTTGGATTGATGAATAAAAATTCCATCAGCCTTTTGTTTGATTTGCAACCCCAGAAAGAACTGTAATTCTCCCTGGCACTCATTTCAAACTTCTGTTGCATCAACTTTGTAAAGGCATCACACAACTTCGGATCAGAGGATGCAAAAATGATATCATCTACATAAATTTGAACAAGTAGGTTATGCTGCCCAGCTTTCTTAATAAATAAAGTCTTGTCTATGGAGCCTCTAGTGAAATTGTTTTCCAGAAGAAAGTTTGATAATGTCTCATACCAGGCTCTGGGAGCTTGTTTTAACCCATAAAGAGCTTTATCAAGCTTATACACCCATTAGGATGTTTATTGTCCTCAAAGCTGGAGGTTGACATACATAGACCTCTTCTTTAACTTTTCCATACAAAAATGCACTTTTGACATCCATTTGAAAGACTTTAAGTTTTTGATAAGCAGCATAAGCTAAAAACAATCGAATTGCTTCCAGTCTGGCTACAGGGGCAAAGGTTTCATCATAATCAATCCTTCTTCTTGTGCAAACCCCTGAACAACCAGTCTGGCCTTGTTCTTAACAATAAGCCCATGTTCATCAGTTTTGTCCTAAACACCCATTTAGTGCCTATTGCACACTTACCTGGAGGTAGAGGAACCAGTTCCCACACTTGCTGTTTCTTGAACTGAAGAAGCTCAAGCTGCATGGCATCAACCCATCCATTGTCCTTTAAAGCAATGTGATAATTCTTGGCTCTTGCTGACTGATGAAGAGAGCATAGAGGCAGAAATTTGACAACTGACTTCTTGTTGATACTCCAGCAGTGATATCACCAATGATTTGAGACATAGGGGATTCTTCAGATCTTGATACACAATGAGATCTGTGCAAGTGTTTGTAGCCGGTTCAGCAGCAACAGATGGTGATGGTGAATCATTTCCTTGAAACCAATCAGTGGATGGTAATTCAAAGGAAGTTGAATTCGAAGAAATCTCATCAGCATTTGTTGTGGATGGTGCTACTGGCGCTACAGGAACATCAGGTCTAGTTGAGTCAGGCAGCTGATCACTAAACCTGAAGAGGTGAGTACTGCAATCATCATCATCATCAGCAGTACCACCAGGTGGTGAACTGTTGACAGGAGCAACAGCAGGAGTTTGATAAGGAACATATTGCAGTATGTCCAGATCAAATAACTCCACAGGACTTTGTGGAATTTTGTCCTTTGGAGATTCATTAAACTTAACATGTAGAGTTTCTTCAACCATCTTTGTTCTGCAGTTGAAGACTCTGTTGCCTTGCAAGTAGATGAATAACCAACAAAGTATCCTGCATCCACCTTAGGATCAAATTTGTGGAGTTGATCCTTTGTGGTTGAGATAAAACAGGGACACCCAAATGCTTTGAAAAATGAAATCAGTGGAGCCAAATGATGGAGAACTTCATATGGAGTCTTCATCAACCTCTGATTTACTAAAACTCTATTTTGCACATAACAAGCTGTGTTGATAGCTTCGGCCCAAAAGGTCAATGGCAAACCTGAGTCAGCCAGCATGGACCTTGCAGCTTCAATGAGGGTCCTGTTCTTTCTCTCCACTACTCCATTTTGTTCTGGAGTCCTTGGAATGCTAAACTGCCTTTTGATTCCCTTTGAGAGATAGAAGTCATCAAGTGTATGATTTCTGAACTCAGTTCCATTATCACTCCTAATACACTTGACTGGAAGGGAATACTGCTTCTCAATGTACAGCACAAAGTGGATAATCTTCTGAGCAGCCTCATCCTTTGAATGTAGAAAGAAAGTCCATACAAATCTGGAGTAATCATCCACAATTACCAGACAGTATTTCTTCTTTGCCATGCTCATTACTCTCACAGGACCAAATAGATCCATATGCAGTAATTGCAAGCAGGCAGTGGACTTGGACACTTCAATAGGAGGAAATGAGACCTTGTGCTGTTTTCCTTTTAAACAAGCAGTGCAAGTTTCATCACAGTGGAACTCCTTTATTGGTAAGCCTCTGACTAAACTCTTGTGGCTAAGCTGATTCATGTTTTTAAGATTAACATGACCAAGCCTCCTGTGCCACAGTTTAGATTCTTGAGAAGAGGCTTTGGAAAATAGGCAAGGATTACCTTTGAGATCTATCTTCTTAGAGAGATCTAAGGCATACACTCTTCCTGTCCTGTTGGCTTTCAGGAGAGTGTGATCATCCAACACCTTGTCAATCAAGGGCAAAACTTTGGATGACAGAATCCTACAGTTTTGACTTGTGAAAAGGGCAACATGGCCTTTATCACACATTTGACTGACACTCAGAGGTTGTACTTGAGATTTTCCACATGATTAACATCATCAAATTTGATTTCTCCATTGGAGACAAAGCCTTTACCGATGATGTAACCCCTAGCATCATTGCCAAAAGAGACAAATCCCTTCTTTCCTTGAGAGTAGTCATGAAGAAGAGAGATGTTCCCAGTCATGTGCATAGATCCCCCACTGTCTACATACCAGATGCTACTTTGGCATGTTGAAGAACCCTGCAATAATAAACAATCAGTTAGTTTTAGAGACCCAAACCTTTTGGTTTTGGGCCTGGTCTCATCAATAGATGGTAAACTAGCATGTTTATTTGTAACAACAGCCTGAGAAGAAGAAGATGGTGCAGAAGAGGAGTCCTTTGGCTTAGACCTCCTTTTCTGTGGTTTCAACATAGGAGAATCTAGTTGGTTAACTCTACCCAACAGATGTTGTACCATCATCACCAGCTGTGTCTGATTTTGTGATAAAGCTTTCAGCTCATCAGACACATTGCTAGTGGAGTTAGATAAGGTCCTATGTTGCACCTTCTTCTTTTGAGCACCCTCAGCTGTCACCTGTTTAACTCCTTCCTTTTTGAATGCTTTAAGGACTTAAGGGTTACAGGATTTGATGTTGCTGATACAAATGTGGTCTCAAATCATTTTTCATTTTTACCATTTTCTATTAATTTCTTCTTTTTGTTTGAGTTTGGAACCTCTTTTGTACCAACAATCATCTGTAAGATGATTGAACAAACCCATACTTCACATGGTTTCTTCTTCATCTTAGGTTGATCATCAACTAAAGATGGTGAAGCAACAGAAGACTTGTTCTTCAATGCTTTGGAAGCATTGGTTGCTTTCTTGACATCTCTTTAGTAGCCTTCAAACTCTTTCTACTGCCAGTTTTCTTCTCTTCAGTGCTGACAGCAGTTGAAGTTTGAACTTCAGGTGTTAAATCCTGCTCTCCAGTCCTTTCAGGACCTTCAGGATTAACTCCTGAGTTGATCAACTTATTGATCATGTGAATGTCAGCATTTTGACCATCAACATCAGCTGATAGGTTCAAGGAGGACTTGATGCTGACTGCTACTTCTGATTGTGCTGTATCAGAAGGTAGATCACATGATTTGATGGATTGGTTATCACTCTCACCATCAGATTCTACCTCTGCTCTTGGGGTAAAATCTGTAGGTGGAGCAGTGTGATTGTAACCAATTCCAAACTTCACATTTGAAGCAGATTGCTTACTAAGAAGCATTTCAAAACCTTTGCATGATTGTACCCATCTATCACACTCGACTGGGTAACTGCAAGGGTTTCTTTGAGATCTTTGTACTTCTCTAGAAGTACATCTTCTCTAGCCTTATCATCAATTATTTTGCAATTCAGTTTATAAACCTCATCATTTTTATCTTTGAGCACAAACTCAAACTCAGCTTTGTTTTTGGAAATCATTTGTTCTAGCTCAATGTTCTTTAATTAAAGCTACATTTGCTTCTCTAATGGAAGCAATGCTGCTATGCATTGTTCAGAACATAATTTGGCTTTTGCCTCAGAGGATACCTGTGATACCTGAGGTGTAGAGACATTGGAAGATGAAGTATCAGCAGACTCAAAGCCATAAGAGCTAGATTCCAAAGGGACTGTCACCACCATGTTGACCAGCACCTGAGAACAGTTGATCATGACCAGACAAGTCATCTGGTAAACTGCTCCAGTCAACAACTCCTGGGGTGAAGAAGCTGTGTTGTTGAGATGAAGGTTGTTGATGAGATAGGGAAGGCTGAGGTTCTGGTAATGCATGAGGTTGTGGTGTCATAGGAACTTGAACTTGATTTGACTGAGGCATGTAATAACCAGGGTACTGATATGGCATTTTACCCTGAGGAACAAAATATGCCGGAGATTGTTGTTGAGGATGATGACTAGATGTGACAGGATGTTGCCCTCTGTTTTGTTGACTATTGCCAGGAAAAGTCACAAAGGGTGCAGTAGAGTTTGATCCAATTGATCTACACTCTCTTGCAAAGTGTCCAAGCCGTTGGCATTTGTGACACCTCAACTTGCTCTTGTCAAAACAACTTTGGTTTTGCCAGAGAGTCCTGGGAATTTTCTTCCAGTTCTTTTGTAGAACTTCTGAGATCTGATATTTATCAAGGCCATTTGGCTCAAAATATCCATCTCTTCTAAGTCATCATCTGCAATCCCCTTGAGATCATCCATAATGAAACATAATTGTCATTATTACATCCAGTGAACTGACCATCAACACTTACAAATGCAGAGTTAGAAGTGCTCGAAGAGAAATTAATATGCTCATCATACTGGCATTCAGATGAAGCATATTCTGACTCATGACCCACCAAGGCAGTGTTGCCTTGAATAAAGTCTTCAGTGAGCTTTCAGATGAAGACAGCTTTCTCTTCTGTTCTATCTCTCTCTCAAAAGTGAGCAATTTCCCATGGAGTTGGGTGAGAGATAGTTGTCCAAACTTGCACTGGAGCGTAGGACAATAGTATATGTGTCCCATCTCTCAGGCAGTGATCTGAGAAATCTGTTATTCATCTGAATATTGGTGTATTCAAGTTTGACCATTTTTAGTTCAGAGATCAAACAAGAAAACCGCTCATATTGTTGAGTCAGTGTCTCACCCTTTCTATGAGAGAATGTCTCATATTGTTGGGCAAGAATTTCTCTATTATTTGCCAAGACCTCATCTGTTCCTCCAATGTTTTTCAAAGCAATCCAGAGGTCATGGGCAGTTTCATGATGCATTAGCCCAGAATAGATTTCATTGGGCAAAGCCATGGCCAGAATTCCATGGGCTTTTGCATCAATCTCAAGCAACTTTTTATCCTCATCTGAATATTGCTCCCTCCTCTCGGAACCATTTGATTGGTTTCCGGGTTATTCACCATAGGCTTGTGTGGACCATGTACCACTGATGTCCAACACCCTGCACTGTTAACAGACAGGTGATGGAGCATACGTCTTTGCCATATGTTATACTCATTCCTAACCAGCATAGGAGGCTTGGTTGAGGAACCAGTATGTGAGGATCATTGGAGGGAGTGGTCATTTTCAGTTCAAAAACAGTTTAGTTCAAGTTTTAAAAAGTTTTAGACAAACCACAACAAACTCAATGAGAACCAAGAATAAGATCTCAGGATGAATGAGCAGAAATACAGAAAATTCAATCTCTATAAACGTTTCTTGCAAAAACAAAAGCTAATTCAATCAAACTTGGATCTTGAATAGCAGTTTCAATGATCAATTATTAGATCGATCAATGATTAACCTGCTCTGATACCATTTGACAGGATCAGAGATCACAAGTTTGATGTATCAGAATAAAGCAGCGGAATACTAACACGAATTAGTCAAATTGTAGCAAGCAATCGATACTTGTAAGCGTTAAGATCGCATACGGTTATAGGGAGAGAATATGAATTTCTGATTTCTAGGAATGTTTATAGATGTAGAATATCTAATCGAATCAATCAATCATTCCATTCAATTGCTCATTTCACTACATGATTACAATAGTTGTCACTCCTATATAGAGTGCAACAGTCACTGCTGTTATCACGGAAAGTGACAACTGGCAGATCCAATACAGAAATAACTAAATCGTAACAAACTACTGAAATGTTCTCAACTACTGAGAACATATCAGCAAGTTAAGTACAAAATATAAAACTACTGAAACTACAACGACTGAAGAACAAGCTCTTCAGTCGTTTTACAAAACTACTGAAACAAAGAAAATAAAACTACTGATATCACAACTACTGAAGAAGTACTCTTCAGCAGTTGTGACAAACTACTGAGGCTTCAGTACTTGATCTTCAGACTTTGACCTTCAGGTGTTTTATCAGCTGATGACTTCAGTAGTTATCATCAGCTGATGTCTTCAGTCTTTGTCTTCAGACTTTGTACATCAGTCGTTGATCTTCAGCACTTGTGAACTCTTCAGCTGTTTTCTTCAGTACTTTAGTCTTTCAGCTTCACACTTGTGTTCTTCAGCTGTTGTACTTCAGCACTTTGGTTCTTCAGCTGTCAAGGTCTTCAGCACTTGATCTTCAGCTGTTGAAGTCTTCAGCACTTGTCAAACTACTGATGAGGCTTTCAGCAGTTGTTGTGATACCGTGTGGGACTTAGAGATTTTCTGATCTTGGCTCATTGGTTCTTTTGGTCCAACAAGGGCTTACAATTTTGTAAATCAACTTTTCCAAAAGATCTTTTGTGTATTTGGACTGATGAATGAAAATCCATCAGCCTTTTGTTTGATTTGCAAACCAGAAAGAACTGTAATTCTCCCATGGCGCTCATTTCAAACTTCTGTTGCATCAACTTTGTAAAGGCATCACACAACTGAGGATCAGAGGATGCAAAAATAATATCAGCTACATAATTTGAACAAGTAGATTATGCTGCCCAGCTTTCTTAATGAATAAAGTCTTATCAATGGAGCCTCTAGTGAAATCATTTTCCAGAAGAAAGTTTGATAATGTCTCATACCAGGCTCTAGGAGCTTGTTTCAACCCATAAAGAGCCTTATCAAGCTTATACACCCAATTAGGATGTTTATTGTCCTCAAAGCCTGGTGGTTGACATACATAAACCTCTTCTTTAATTTTCCCATACAAAAATGCACTTTTGACATCCATTTGAAAAACTTTAAGTTTTTGATAAGCAGCATAAGCTAAAAACAATCAAATTGCTTCCAGTCTGGCTACAGGGGCAAAGGTTTCATCATAATCAATACCTTCTTCTTGTGCAAACCCCTGAACAACCAGTCTGGCCTTGTTCTTAACAATAAGCCCATTTTCATCAGTTTTGTTCCTAAACACCCATTTAGTGCCTATTGCACACTTACCTGGAGTAGAGGAACCAGTTCCCACACTTGCTGTTTCTTGAACTGAAGAAGCTCAAGCTGCATGGCATCAACCCATCCATTGTCCTTTAAAGCATTTGATAAATCTTTGGCTCTTGCTGACTGATGAGAGAGCATAGAAGCAGAAATTTGACAATTGACTTCTTGTTCATACGCCAGCAGTGATATCACCAATGATTTGAGACATAGGGTGATTCTTCAGATCTTGATACACAATGAGATCTGTGCAAGTGTTTGCAGCAGGTTCAGCAGCACATGGTGATGGTGAATCATTTCCTTGAAACGAATCAGTGGATGGTAATTCAAAGGAGGTTGAATTTGAAGAAATCTCATCCGCATTTGTTGTGGATGGTGCTACTGGAGCTACAGGAACATCAGGTCTAGCTGAATCAGGCAGTTGATCACTAAACCTGAAGAGGTGAGTACTGCTATCATCATCATCATCAGCACCAGCAGTACCACCAGGTGGTGAACTGTTGACAGGAGCAACAGCAAGAGTTTGATAAGGAACATATTGCAGTATGTCCAAATCAAATAGCTCCACAGGGCTTTATGGAATCTTGTCCTTAGGAGATTCATTAAACTTAACATGTAGAGTCTCTTCAACCGTCTTTGTTCTGCAGTTAAAGACTCTGTATGGTTTGCTTGAGTTGATAACCAACAAAAAACCCTGCATCCACCTTAGGATCAAATTTTTGGAGTTGATCCCGTGTGTTGAGAATGAAACAAGGACACCCAAATGCTCTAAAGAGCGAATTAGAGGGGCCAAATGATGAAGAACTTCATATGGAGTCTTCATCAACCTCTGATTTACTAGAACTCTATTCTGTACATAGCAAGCTGTATTGACAGCTTCAGCCCAAAAAGTCATTGGCAGTCCAGAATCAGCCAACATGGACCTTGCAGCTTCAATAAGGGTCCTATTCTTTCTCTCCACTACTCCATTTTGCTCAGGAGTTCTTGGGATGCTATACTGCCTCTTGATTCCCTTTGATAAGTAAAAATCATCAAGTGTGTGGTTTCTAAATTCAGTACCGTTATCACTCCTCACACACTTAACTGTAGGGAATACTGCTTCTCAACGTGTAACACAAAGTTCATAATGGACTGTGCAGCCTCATCCTTTGAATGCAAGAAGAAAGTCCATACAAATCTGGAGTAATCATCCACAATTATTAGACAGTATTTCTTCTTAGCCATACTCATCACTTTCACAGGACCAAAGAGATCCATGTGAAGAAGCTGTAAGCAGGCAGTGGACTTAGGTTCTTCTATGGAGGGAAATGAAGCTTTGTGTTGTTTTCCTTTTAAACAGGCAGTGCAGTTATCTTCACACTTGAACTCCTTCATAGGCAGTCCCCTTACTAAACCATGGTTTATCAGTTGATTCATGTTTTTGAGATTAACATGACCCAGCCTTCTATGCCATAGAATAGATTCTTGGGGGAAGCCCTGGAAAATAGGCAAGGATGGCCTTTGAGATCTATTTTCTTGAAAGATCTAAGGCATACACTCTTCCTGTCCTGTTGGCCTTTAGGAGAGTGTGTTCATCCAACACCTTATCAATCAATTTAGAACTTTGGATGACAGAATCCGACAGTTCTGACTGGTGAAAAGAGCAACATGGCCTTTGTCACACATTTGACTGACACTCAAGAGGTTGTACTTGAGATTTTCCACATGGTTAACATCATCAAACTTTTTCCCCATTGGAAACAAAGCCTTTGCCAATGATGTAACCCTTTGCATCATTGCCAAATGACACAAACCCCTTCCTTCCTTGAGAGTAGTCATTAAGAAGTAATCTGTTTCCTGTCATATGCATGGATCCTCCACTGTCTACATACCAGATGCCTCTGAGGTATGTTGAAGAACCCTGCAAAATACAACAAATTAGTTAGATTTTGAGACCCAAACCTTTTTGGTCTTGGGCCTGTTCTCATCAACAGATGGTAAACTAACCTGTTTGTTGGAAACAACAGCCTGAGAGGAAGAAGCTGGTGAAGAAAGGAATCCTTTGGCTTGGACCCCCTTTTCTGTGGTTTCAACATAGGAACATCTAATTGGTTAACTCTTCCCAATAGATGTTGAACCATCATAACCAGCTGTGTCTGATTTTGGGATAGGGCTTTCAGCTCTTCAGACACATTGGCATTGGAGTTTGATAAGTTCCTATGTTGCACCTTCTTCTTTTGAGCAATCTCAGCTGTTACCTGTTTAACCCCTTCCTTTTTGGATTTCAGTTTGGACTTGAGGGTTACAGGATTTGATGTTGCTGGTACAAATGTGGCTCCAAACTCAGTTTTCATTTTAGCCATTTTCTCTTGAATTTCTTCTTTATGTTTGAGTTTGGATCCCCTTTTGTACCAACAATCATCTGTAAGATGATTGAACAAACCACATACTTCACATGGTTTCTTCTTCATCTTATGATGATCATCAACTAAAGAGGATGAAACTACTGAAGACTTGCTCTTCAGTACTTTAGAAGCATTATTTGCTTTCTTGACTTCCTCTTTAGTAGTCTTCAAACTCTTTCTACTGACAGTTTTCTTCTCTTCAGTGCTGTCATTAGTTGGAGTTTGAACTTCAGGTGTTAAGTCTTGCGAGTTGATCATCTCTTTTATCATGTGAGTGTCAGCAGTAGAACCATCAATATCAGCTGATGGGTTCTGAGAAGCTTAGTGCTGACTTCAACTTTTGATGATGCTCTATCAAAAGGTGAATCACATGATGAGGTGGATTGGTTATTGCTTTCTCCATCAGATTTCACTTCTGCTCTTGAAGCAAAATCTGTAGGAGGAGCAGTGTGATTGTAACCAATACCAAACTTCACATTGGAAGCAAATTGCTTACTAAGAAGCATTTCAAAACCTTTGCATGATTGTACCCATCGATCACACTCTACCTGGGTGACTGCAAGGGTTTCTTTGAGACTTCTCTGGTCATCCTGAATAACCTCTAGCTTAGCCTTTTCATCATTTAGTTGGCATTTAAGCTTATAGATCTCATCATTTTTACAATTTAGAGCAGACTCAAACTCAGCTTTTCTTTTGGAAATGGTTTTCTCAAGCTCAAGTTTTTGATTTATTAATGCTACATTTGCCTCTCTAATTGAGACAAAGGCATCAATGCATGATTCAGAACATAACTTGGCTTTAGCCTCTGAAGATACCTGAGTTACCTGTGAAGATGATGCATTTGAACAGGAACCCTCAGTAGACTCCAGGGCCATGAGAGCCAGATTCCCAAAAGGACTGTCACCACCATGTTGACCAGCACCTGTGAACAGTTGTTCATGACCAGACATGTCATCCGGTAAACTGCTCCAGTCAACACCTCCTGGGGTGAAGAAGCTGTGTTGTTGAGGTTGAGGAGGTTGATAAGATTGAGATGGTTGAGGTTCTGGTAGTGCATGAGGTTGTGGTACTATAGGAACTTGAACTTGATTTGATTGTGGCATGTAATAACAAGGGTAAGGATATGGCATTTGACCCTGAGGAACAAAATATGCAGGAGATTGTGGTTGAGAATGATGACTAGAATTGATAGGATGTTGCCCTCTGTGTTGTTGACTATTGCCAGGGAAAGTCACAAAAGGTGCAGAGGAATTAGATCCAGATGATCTGCATTCTCTAGCAAAGTGTCCAATTTGGTTTTGCCAGACAGTCCTGGGAACTTTCTTCCAGTTCTTTTGTAGAACTTTTGAGATCTGATATTTATCAAGGCCATTTGGCTCAAAATATCCATCTCTTCTAAGTCATCATCAGCAATCCCTTTGAGATCATCCATGATGAAGCATAGATTGTCATTATTACATCCAGTAAACTGACTATCAACACTCACAAATGCAGAATCAGAAGTGTTTGAAGAGAAGTCAATATGTTCATCATACTGGCATTCAGATGAAGCATATTCTAACTCATGACCGACCAAGGCAGTGTTGCCTGGTACAAAGTCTTCAGTGAGCTTTCCAGATGAAGTCCGTTTTCGTTTCTGTTCTATCTCTCTCTCAAATGTGAGCAATTTCCCATGGAGTTGGGTGAGAGATAGTTTGTCCAAATTTGCACTGGAGCGTAGGACAATAGTATATGTGTCCCATCTCTCAGGCAGTGATCTGAGAAATCTGTTATTCATCTGGCTATTGGTGTAATCATGTTTGACCATTTTTAATTCAGAGATCAAACAAGAGAACCGCTCGAACTGTTGAGTCAGTGTCTCACCATTCCTATGAGAGAATGTCTCATATTGTTGGGCAAGGATTTCTCTATTATTTGCCAAGACCTCATATGTTCCTCCAAATTGTTCTTTCAGGCATTCCAGAGGTCATGGGCAGTTTCATGATGCATTAGCCCAGAATAGATTTCATTAGGCAGTGCCATGGCCAAATTCCATGGGCTTTTGCATCAATCTCAAACACTTCTTATCCTCATCTGAGTATTGCTCCCTCCTCTTCGGAACCATTTGATTGGTTTCTGGGTTATTCACCATAGGCTTGTGTGGACCATGTACCACTGATGTCCAACAACCTGCGCTGACAACAGACAAGTGATGGAGCATTCGTCGTTGCCATATGTTATACTCATTCCTAACCAGCATTGGAGGCTTGGTTGAGGAACCAGTATTGTGAGGATCATTGGAAGGAGTAGTCATTGTGAGTCCAAATACAATTTAATTCAAGCTTTTAAATGTTTTTATAAAGACCACAACAGACTCAATGAAAACCAAGAGAAAATCTCAGGATGATTGACCAGAAAACACAGAAAATTCAATCTCTATAACCGTTTCTTGCAAAACACAAAAATGCTAATTCAATCAAACTTGGATCTTGAATAGCAGTTTCAATGATAAATTATTAGATCGATCAATGATTAACCTCACTCTGATACCATTTGTAAGGATCAGTGATCACAAGTTTGATGTATTAGAGAGTAACGCAGCGGAATAAGAACGAGAATTAGACAAATTGTAGCAAGAAATTGATGCTCGTATGCATTAAGAACAAATACGGTAATAACGAGAGAATATATTTCTGTAACAAGGAATGTTTTAATAATATCGAATATTTCTGATCAAATCATTCAATTATTACAATAGGTTGACACTCCTTATATAGAGTGCAATCGCTGCTGTTATCACGGGAAAGTGACAACTGGCAGATCTAATACAAAAATAACTAACTCTTAACAAACTACTGAAATGTTCACAACTACCGAGAACTTATCAGAGTGTTAAGTACAAAATAAGAAACTACTGAAACTACAACGACTGAAGAACAAGCTCTTCAGTCGTTTTACAAAACTACTGAAAGGTAAACCGTCACAACTACTGAAGAAGACCTCTTCAGCTGTTGTGACAACGTCTGATACTTTGGTCTTCAGCACTTGTGTCTTCATACTTGTCTTCAGCACTTGTCTTCAGACTTTGTCTTCAGCACTTGTCTTCAGACTTTGTCTTCAGCACTTGTCTTCAGACTTTGTCTTCAGCACTTGTCTTCAGACTTTGTCTTCAGCACTTGTGTCTTCAGACTTTGTCTTCAGCACTTGTCTTCAGACTTTGTCTTCAGCACTTGTCTTCAGACTTTGTCTTCAGCACTTGTCTTCAGACTTTGTCTTCAGCACTTGTCTTCAGACTTTGTAATCAGCTGTTGTCTTCAGCTGTTGTGGTCTTCAGTAGTTGTTGTGACGTCTGTGGGACTTAAAGGTTTTTCTGATTCGGCTCATTGGTTCTTTTGGTCCAACAATCCTCCAGATCCAAAGTCCCCTCCAAACCTCACTCCAAACTAACCAAAAACGGTACTCAGGGAATTACGTCCCCTGATGATGCCCCTGCAACATAAAGGCAGGATGAAACTATGGGTAGTAATCCCCCTGTAGTTTCCAGGACTCTACCAGCTGAAACCGCTCAGGAATCCTCTCAACAGGATCCTGATGCAACCAAAAAATGGGGAAACCACATTACTGGAATCTTTCTCACTTGAGAGGATTGCCATTGAAGAGCACCATTCACCCCAGGTGCAATCCTTTTCACACCTATCTCCCATGAAGCCACCCTACAAGCCCGACTGTGGTTATTGCACAAGTGCTGACTCAACTAATTCCTCTACCCCTCCCCAGAAACCTTATAACTGGGAAACCTCAACCATTAAAGGACAGGATTATAATGTAGCTGATAACCCACAGTACATGGATTACAGAGTTCAATTTCCCTTGTAGAGGAGGAGATTAGAACATCTGGTGAGGCTGCCTCTTCTCCTTGTTCAGCACATGATCAGGATGAAGCTGGTATCATTTCTAAGTCCTCACCAGAGGCAACTGCCAATGAAGGACATTATCCTGAGGCAAGAAGTCCCCAGTTTCGAGAAATAGGGGCACATGTGAACACTGATCTACACTCAGCACATGTTCATCCTGATTTCATCAGGAGGTCAGCTGATTCAGCACAATGATGATGACCTGGGTTTTTCTTTGATGTTCTAGCCCACATACTATTCTTGAGACTGAGGTATGCAGACTACAAGAACTGCTTGCCAAAATGTCACAAGAATCAAGTCCATCTGTCCACATTCACCCACAGATGGCAGTTTCTCCTGAAACTATCCCAAACAATGAGCCACTCTCAACAAATTGCCACCAGCCTCTGCTTCAGGTGCCATTTCTCAGGGACAGAACCCCTCTGAGCAAATGGTTGCTGCCTTTCAAACATCCTTACCTCTCATCACTTCCATAATCACAAACACTGTACATCAAGCCATTGATGAGAGGCTTTCCTCAACTCTTCAATCTTTAGTTGTTGCTGCGGTTTCTAAGCGACTTTCTGACATTCACACCCTAAACCCAATGCAACCAAAAGGGGGAGTCTAAGTTAGTGAAAGTAGACAAAAAAAGAGCTGAAGAGGAAGCAGAAAAAGAGCAGAAAGAAAAGGAGGTGATCACCTACAAAAGGAAGAAAAGCTCTGAAAAGACTAAAGGTGAGAAAAAGTTAGAAGAATTGATCAAAGAAGCTGATGAGCAACATAGCAGATCTATGGATAAGATTATTGATCAACTCTTTAGACAAGGATTTGACACTGCCAAACTTGACTCTGAGATTAGAAGGTTAGAGATTCAGAAATTGAACAAAGATGGGCAAGTTGGAGTGAAAAAGAAAGAGAAAGGCTGGAAACTATGGCAAGATTTATATCAAACATCTGGGAAGGTCAATCATTGAAGTAAAGTCATGGTCCAGAGATAGTATTTTGGAGATAACCACCAGAATCTATTCTTCTGAAGTATTTAACAAAGGATTGATCATAGAAGCTCTTGATGAAGCTGGTGCTGGAAAAGGACTGATATGGCAAAATTATCCAAAGCTTCACTCACATCCAGATGCTAGAGCAGCCTGCACTATCACCCAAACTAAAACAACCACCTTCACAACCCTCAAAACCAACTTCTTTACCTAAGAAACCTACTGAACCCATTACCAATGATGCACCTAAGAGGAAGAGAAGGGTGTTGAGGATGGAAGAAGAAGATGATGATGATGAGGATGATAGTCTGCCACTCTCTGCTGTTCTCAAAATAAAAATGCCTGAGCTAGGAGTCAACCAACAATAATCACGCCTGACTTCCAAAGGCAAATGGTAAAAGTCAAACATGAAGAAGAAGAACAGCACAAACAACATGATGAGCAGCTGTTAAGGATGATTGATAAAGAGTTTCCCAAGTCTTCATCCATACAAGCTATGAAGAAACATGCTCAGAGGTTGTATGCTCTCAGATTTACATTCCAATATCAGAAAGAGAGAGTGAGAATTTTGCCTGACCCCAGAGTAAGTGACAGAATTCACAAGATGAAGATTCCAAGCAGATACAACGGCCAAGTAAAGAAGATTGTAGATACTGTGATAATGCTGGCGATTGTAGTGTCACCCTGGGAAATTCTTGATGACTTCAAGAGAGCTTACGAGTCTAAATGACTCCACAAACTTTACTAGAAAACAAAATGGTAAAGAAGGGGTTAATCTACAAGAAGCTTGAAGAAATAAGAAGAATGAGCTCCAGTTATGCTTGAAGGCACTCATCCTAATGAGTTTGCATACAGAGAGATAACAACTGTGGAGTTGAAAAATGGAAAGCATATTAAGTACTTATCTGAGTACTATGGGCCTGAGTTCTTCTTTGAAAGTGGAGCTGAAGAACTCACAATGGAAGACCAAGTTGTTTTCCTTGAGGCCTATGTCAGAGAGTCTTACAGACTTATCATTGGGAAGTAGGTTCATGGATGGGGTAACAGCTCTGTGTCCAATTCCCCAAGACAGAGTTCCCATTCATCCTTTTCCAATCAAACCTTCTGAAATCTCTTCCCTGGCCTGAGCTTATATTGAAGAATTCTGAGCTTATCCAATTTTTTTTCTGCCAATAAGTGGGACCTCAATATTTTAAAGGTTTTGGCTGCATGGTTCAGGGGGAGTTTGTTGGACCAAAAGAACCAATGAGCCAGATCAGAAAAACTTTAAGTCCCATAGACATCAAAACAATTGAAGTGATTTACAACAGCTGAAGACAAAGTCTGAAGACAACTACTGAAGACAAAGTCTGAAGATCAAGTTCTTAGAGTTGTCACAACAGCTGAAGTAGTTCTCTTCAGTAGTTGTGATGGTTTACATTTCAGTAGTTTGTAATCAGTAGTTTTATGTTATGTAAAACATCTGAAGTTCTTATACTTCAGATGTTATAACTTCAGTAGTTGTAATGTTTGTTTATACTTAGCTTTTAATGAAGGTGTCCTCAGTTGTTGTGGACATCTTCAGTAGTTTAGTTTAATTTCAGTTGTTTGTATAAATTAGTTTGATGTCACTATCATGTGACGTCAGCTGATGTCACATTCCTTATAAAAGGAATGTTGACCTTGTTGGACTAAAAGAACCAATGAGCCTGATCAGAAAAACCTCTAAGTCCCACAGACATCATAACAACTGCTGAAGACTATCAGCTGTTTGACAAAGTCTGAAGACTGCAACAGCTGAAGAACTAAAGTACTGAAGAACAACAGCTGAAGATCTAAAGTGCTGAAGACTTCAACAGCTGAAGAACTAAAGTACTGAAGAACAACAGCTGAAGATCTAAAGTGCTGAAGACTTCAACAGCTGAAGACTAAAGTACTGAAGAACAACAGCTGAAGTTCTAAAGTGCTGAAGACTTCAACAGCTGAAGACTAAAGTACTGAAGTACAACAGCTGAAGTATAAAGACTGAAGACATCAGCTGATGACAACAGCTGAAGCTTAAGTACAAGTTCTGAAGCCTTCAGAGTTTGTTACAACAGCTGAAGAAGCATTCTTCAGTTGTTGTGATGGTTTACCTTTCAGTAGTTTTCTTTGTTTCAGTATTTGTAAAAATAGTTAACACTTAGCATTTTTGTAAGAAGATGTCAGTTGTTTGACATCTTCAGTAGTTGTGTTAACTATCAGCAGTTTGTAATAAATTCTGTTAGATGTCACTATCAAGTGACATCAGCAGACGTCACATCTCTTATATAAGAGGTGTTGACCTAATTGTAATTGTGACATTCCGTTACCATGAAAGCGAATATTGGATTAAATATTATTTGCAGAATTCTCTGTCTATAACCGTTTTTGTTCTTACATTGAATATCTCTTGTTTTGTGAATTGGCTAATTCATTGTTAGAATTCCGCTGCTATACTCTCTAATCAATCAAACGTAGATCACTGATCGTAACAAGTGGTATCAGAGCTGTTAATCATTGATCGATCTAACAATTGATCATTGAAACTGCTAATTGATATCTAGTTTTGATTGAATTAGCATATTTGCAAGAACTGGTTATAGATTATTGAATTTCTGACGCTTTCGTTCATTTATTTTGAGATCTCTCTTGGTTCAATTGGTTGTTGTGTTTTTTTTCTAAATCTGTTATAGCTTAATTGAATTTGATTGAATCTGAGATGACTACTCCTTCTAATGATCCTCACAATACCGGTTCCTCAACCAAGCCCCCGATGCTGGTTAGGACCGAGTATAACATATGGCAGCGAAGAATGCTTCATCACCTGTCTGTTAACAGTTCAGGTTGTTGGACATCTGTGGTACATGGACCACATAAGTCTATGGTGAACAATCCGGAAACCAATCAAATGGTTCCGAAGAAGAAGGAACAATACTCTGATGAAGATCGGAAACTGTTTGAGATTGATGCTAAAGCCCATGGAATTCTGGCCATGGCACTGCCTAATGAAATCTATTCAGGGCTTATGCATCATGAAACTGCTCATGATCTCTGGAATGCCCTGAAGGAACAATTCAGTGGCACAGATGAGGTCTTAGCAAACAACAGAGAAATCCTTGCCCAACAATATGAGACATTCTCTCATAGAAAGGGTGAGACACTGACTCAACAGTTTGAGTGTTTTTCCTTCTTGATCTCTGAGCTGAAAATGGTGAAACAGGAATACACCAACAGCCAGATGAATAACAGGTTCCTCAGATCACTGCCTGAGAGATGGGACACATACACTATTGTCCTACGCTCCAGTTCAAATCTGGATAGCCTATCTCTCACCCAACTTCATGTGAAACTGCTTACATTCAAAAGAGAGATAGAGCAGAAAAGGAAACTGTCCTCATCAGGAAAGCTCACTGATGACTTTGTACCAGGGAATACCGCCTTGGTTGGTGATGAGTCAGAATATGCTGCATCTGAAAGCAATTATGATGAGCATATTGATTTCTCTTCAAATAGTTCTGATCATGCATTTGTTGGTATTGATAGTCATTCTGGTAGTAATAGTGACAATCTATGCTTCATCATGGATGGTTTGAAAGGAATAGCTGATGATGATCTAGAAGAGATGGATATTCTGAGCCAAATAGCATTGATTAATATCAGATCTTAGAAGTTCTACAAGAGAACTGGCAGGAAATTTCCTGGACTCTCTGGCAAAACCAAAGTTGGTTTTGACAAGAGTAAGTTGAGGTGTCACAAATGCCAAAGGCTGGGACACTTTGCAAGAGAGTGTAGATCAACTGGATCTAACTCTTCTGCACCCTTTGGGACTTTTCCTAGTACTAGTCCACAAAACAGAGGGCAACATCCTGCTGGTTTTGGTCATCATTCACACCCTAGATCTCCTGCATACTTTGTCCCCCAGGGTCCAATGTCATATCCTTTTCCCTGCTATTACTTGCCTCAGTCTAATCCGGTTCAAGCTCCCATTTCACAACAATCACATGCATTGCCTGAACCTCAACCTTCCCAATCTCATCAACAAACTCAACCTCAACAACACAGCTTCTTCACCCCAGGAGTTGTTGACTGGAGCAGTTTACCAGATGATTTGTCTGGTCATGAACAACTGTTCACTGGTGCTGGTCAACATGGTGGTGACAGTCCCTTTGGAAATCTAGCTCTTATGGCTTTGGATTCTCCTGATACTTCATCCTCTAATGCCTCTATACCAAAGGTATCACAGGTATCCTCTGAGGCAAAAGCCAAACTATGTTCTGAATCATGCATAGCCGCATTTGCATCTATTAGAGAAGCAAATGTAGCTTTAATTAACAAGAACATTGAGCTAGAACAAACAATTTCCAAAAGAAAAGCTGAATTTGAGTCTGTGCTTAATGATAAGAATGATGAGATTTACAAACTTAAATGCCAAATCACTGATGATAAGGCTAGGGAAGAGATACTTCTAGAGAAGTATAGAGATCTCAAGGAAACACTTACAACTACCCAGGTAGAGTGTGATCGATGGGTAAATTCTTGCAAGGGTTTTGAAATGCTTCTTAGTAAGCAATCTGCTTCCAATGTGAAGTTTGGCATTGGTTATAATCACACTGCTCCACCTATAGATTTTACTCCCAGAGCAGAGGTAGCATCTGATGGTGAGAGCAATAACCAATCCATTTCATCATGTGATCTACTTTCTGATACAGCACCATCAGAAGTAGAAGTCAGCACTAAGCCCTCTCAGAACCTATCAGCTGATGTTGATGGTTCCACTGCTGACACTCACATGATCAAAGAGTTGATCAACTCAGGAATTAATTCTAAAAGTCCTGAAAGGACTGGAGAGCAAGATTTAACACCTGAAGTTCAAACTCCAACTACTGTCAGTACTGAACAGAAGAAAACTGTCAGTAGAAAGAGTTTGAAGACTACTAAAGAGGAAGTCAAGAAAGCAAACAATGCTTCCAAAGTACTGAAGAGCAAGTCTTCAGTAGTTTCATCCTCTTTAGTTGATGATCAACATAAGATGAAGAAGAAACCATGTGAAGTATGTGGCTTGTTCAATCATCTTACAGATGATTGTTGGTACAAAAGAGGATCCAAACTCAAACATAAAGAGGAAATTAAAGAGAAAATGGTTAAAATGAAAACTGAGTTTGAAGCCACATTTGTATCAGCAACATCAAATCCTGTAACCCTTAAGTCCATAAAGAAAACAAAAAGGAAGGGGTTTAAACAGGTAACAGCTGAGATTGCTCAAAAGAAAAAGGTGCAACATAGGAACTTATCAAACTCCAATGCCAATGTGTCTGAAGAGCTGAAAGCTTTATCACAAAATCAGACACAGCTGGTTATGATGGTTCAACATCTATTGGGAAGAGTTAACCAATTAGATTCCTATGTTGAAACCACAGAAAAGGAGGTCCAAGCCAAAGGATTCCTCTTCTTCACCATCTTCTTCCTCTCAGGCTGTTGTTTCCATCAAACCTGTTAGTTTACCATCTGTTGATGAGAACAGGCCCAAAACCAAAAAGGTTGGGTCTCCAAAACTAACTGATTGTTTATAATTGCAGGGTTCTTCAACATGCCAAAGTAGCATCTGGTATGTAGACAGTGGGGGATCTATGCACATGACTGGGAACAGCTCTCTTCTTCATGACTACTCTCAAGGAAAGAAGGGGTTGTTTCTTTTGGCAATGATGCTAGGGGTTACATCATTGGAAAAGGCTTTGTCTCCAATGGAGAAATAAAGTTTGATGATGTTAATCATGTGGAAAATCTCAAGTACAATCTCTTGAGTGTCAGTCAAATGTGTGATAAAGGCCATGTTGCTCTTTTCACCAGTCAGAACTGTAGGATTCTGTCATCCAAAGTTCTGCATTTGATTGATAAGGTGTTGGATGATCACACTCTCCTGAGAGCCAACAGGACAGGAAGAGTGTATGCCTTAGATCTTTCCAAGAAAATAGATCTCAAAGGCCATCCTTGCCTATTTTCCAAAGCCTCTCCTCAAGAATCTAAACTGTGGCACAGAAGGCTGGGTCATGTTAATTTCAAAAACATGAATCAGCTGATCCACAATAGTTTAGTCAGAGGCTTACCAATAAAGGAGTTCCACTGTGATGAAACCTGCACTGCTTGTTTAAAAGGAAAAAAGCACAAAGTCTCATTCCCTCCTATTGAAGAGCCTAAGTCCACTGCCTGCTTGCAATTACTGCATATGGATCTATTTGTCCTGTGAGAGTGATGAGCATGGCAAAGAAGAAATATTGTCTGGTAATTGGATGATTACTCCAGATTTGTATGGACTTTCTTTCTACATTCAAAGGATGAGGTTGCTCAGAAGATTATTCACTTTGTGTTGTATGTTGAGAAGCAGTATTCCCTTTCAGTTAAGTGTATAAGGAGTGACAATGGAACTGAATTCAGAAACCATACACTTGATGACTTCTATCTTTCAAAGGGAATCAAAAGGCAGTTTAGCATCCCACGGACTCCAGAACAAAATGGAGTAGTGGAGAGGAAGAACAGGACCCTAATTGAAGCTGCAAGGTCCATGTTGGCTGACTCTGGTTTGCCACTGACCTTTGGGCTGAAGCTGTTAACACAGCTTGCTATGTGCAGAATAGAGCCTTAGTAAATCAGAGGTTGATGAAGACTCCATATGAAGTTCTCCATCACTTGGCTCCTCTAATTTCATTTTTCAAAGCATTTGGGTGTCCCTGTTTTATTCTCAACACAAAGGATCAACTCCAAAAATTTGATCCTAAGGTGGATGCAGGGTATTTTGTTGGTTATTCATCTACTTGCAAGGCATACAGAGTCTTCAACTGCAGAACAAAGATAGTTGAAGAGACTTTGCATGTGAAGTTTAATGAATCTCCTATGGACAAGATTCCACAAAACCCTGTGGAGTTATTTGATTTGGACATACTACAATATGTTCCTTATCAACCTCCAGCTGTTGCAGATCATGTGGATAAATCATCTTCTGCAGCATGTCTTCCACCTGGTGGTATTGATGATGATGATGATAATATCAATACTCACCTATTCAAGTTTAGTGACCAACTGCCTGTGTCTGCTAAATTTGATGTTCCTGTAGCTTCAGAGTTCCATCCACAACAAATGCTGATGAGATCTCTGATTCCTCTACATCTTTTGAGTTACCATCCAATTCTTGGTTTCAAGAGTCTGCATCAACATTGCTGCTGCTGAAGGTCCTACAAACACTTGCACAGATCTCATTGTTTATCAAGAACTGAAGAATCACCCAATATCTCAAATTATTGGTGATATCAATGCTGGAGTTTCAACAAGAAGTCAATTGTCTAACTTCTGCTTCTATGCTCTTCATCAGTCAGCTAGAGCCAAAGAACTATCATGTTGCTTTGAGAGACAATGGATGGGTTGAAGCCATGCAGCTTGAGCTACTTCAGTTCAAGAAACAGCAAGTGTGGGAACTGGTTCCTCTTCCCCCAGGTAAGTGTGCAATAGGCACTAAATGGGTGTTTAGGAATAAAACTGATGAAAATGGGCTTATTGTTAAGAACAAGGCTAGACTGGTTGTACAGGGGTTTTCACAAGAAGAAGGTATTGATTATGATGAAACCTTTGCTCCTGTAGCCAGACTAGAGGCATTAGATAGTTTTTTTTAGCCTATGCTGCATTCCACAATCTTAAAGTTTTTCAATGGATGTCAAAAGTGCATTTTTATATGGTAAAATAAAGGAAGAAGTTTATGTGTGTCAACCACCAGGTTTTGAGGATAATAACATCCTGAATGGGTGTATAAACTTGATAGGCTCTTTATGGGTGAAACAAGCTCCTAGAGCCTGGTATGAGACACTTTCCACTTTTCTTCTTAAGAATAATTTCACTAGAGGCTCCATTGATAAAACTTTGTTTATTAAGAAGGTGGATCAGCATAAGCTACTTGTTCAGATTTATGTTGATGATATCATTTTTGCATCCTCTGATCCCCAGTGTGTGTGATGATTTTACAACATTAATGAAAAAGAGGTTTGAAATGAGTGCAATGGGAGAATTACAGTTCTTTCTAGGCTTGCAAATTAAACAAAAGGCTGATGGAACCTTTATTCATCAGTCAAAATATACAAAAGATCTTTTGAATAAGTTTGATTTACAAAACTGTAAGCCCTGTTCTACTCCCATGTGCAACACCATACAACTGGATGCAGATCAGAAAGGTAAAGCTGTTGATGAAACACTTTACAGATGTATGATTGGGTCCTTGATGTATATTTACAGCTTCTAGACCAGATATCATGTTTGCTACTTGTGTCTGTGCCAGATTTCAGGCTGCTCCTAAAGAGTCTCATTTGATTGCAGTCAAGAGGATCTTTAGATATTTGCAAGGTACACAATCTCTAGGTTTATGGTATTCCACTGGACACTCTTGCAAATTAGTTGCTTTTTCAGATAGTGACTATGCAGGGTGCAAGTTAACTAGAAAGTCAACTTCTGGTGGTTGTCAATTCCTAGGCAACTGTTTGATTTCTTGGCAGAGTAAGAAACAAACATTGTTGCTACATCAACTGCTGAAGCCGAGTACATTGCTGCAAGTTGTACTTCTCAGGTACTCTGGCTTCAGAACCAACTTCTGGATTATGGCATTACAGAGACTAAGACTCCATTATTAATGGATAGTGCTTCAGCTCTATGTATTGTCAAAAATCCAGTCCAACACTCTAGGACCAAACATATAGAGATCAGACATCACTTATTCAGGATTGTTTGAAAAAGGTCTGATTGATCCTAAGTTTGTGCCTAGTGCTGATGAGCTTGCAGATATTTTTACTAAGCCTTTGGATAGTTCTACTTTCCAAAACCTTGTGTTAAGGCTTGGTATGCTGCAGCTAGAATAAGTGATAACTACTGATGATCTCAGTAAATAAGTACTAATGATCATTAGTGACATATCACATATTGTACTGTTCTGTTACAACAACTGATAAAGTAACAACTACTGATGTAGTTGTAACTACTGATGTTGTCAAAACATATAAGTACTGATGTCCTATGAAACAACTAAAAACAACAAAAAGGCTGATGAGTAAGTGTTGAGGACAGTATGAAACAGCTGAAAGGCTATGAATTGACGAAAACTACTGATGAGAACTTTCTCTTCAGTTGTTTCTACAACTGCTGTTTCATCCTAAACAACTGATGACAAAACCATGTCTTCAATAGTTTCACAACTACTGATGACTAATACCAAGTTATCAGTTGTTTTCAAACATCTGAAGTCAAAACCATGGTCTTCAGTAGTTGTATAACTGCTGATGCCTAAAACCACGACTTCAGCTGTTTCAACGTCTGAAAGGGTAATACCATGTCAACAGTCGTTTCAAACTACTGATGACTAACACCAAACCTTCAGTCATTTTCTAACCCGTACCCTATAAATATCCCCGACCTAATCCTTCAGAGCCTATCTTCTTCAAACCTAACGTTCATATCTCCAAAACTTTCTCTCTATTAATGGCGACCATGCAGCTCAAACCGCGACACAACTATGTAGCTTACCTCACCAAATCGCCATTCTGGGCTAAGTTCGATAACGCTAGTGATCTTATGGTCCAGTCACCCTACAAAACGGCCTTCTTCTCAATTCAATCCTTCATGCCGAATCCCTTAACCAGTTTTGGATGAACGTCACCCTCACACCACTGGGAGAACAACACAGAGTCTCTCCGGTCGGTCGTCAACAACCACCAAGTGGTCATCACTCCCGATATACTTCGTCAAACCCTACACCTGGATGATGCCACTTTTCCTGCTGGATATCCAAAGGCACAACTGATTTATCCTTTGCCCACCATGGATATCAGGGAAACCTTAGTGCCTCCACCATACTGAAGAAACATTTCCATGATGCTGAACATCTCATATTTCACATGGTAAATGTCTGTTTGGCTCCTAAGACTTCATCATGGGATCAAATGTCCACAAGGTGGCAAAAGGTAATGTACTCCATCCTTGAGCAACAACCGTTAAATTTTTCGGAAATACTATTTTTAGAGCTCAAGGATATGGCTCAAAAACAAACTGCTAACCATTGGATATTATATCCTCGGTTCATAATGGCCATCATTGAAAACCAGCTTCAAGCTGAGGGACTTGTTGGCCTGGGAGTCCCTGTTATGGCTGTATTGCCTGAATTATACTCCCGGCACAACTCTGACCAATCACTTAAAATGGCTGCCAAGCTGCGCAAACCCACGCAGCTGGAACCCACAGCCACCACCTCCAAATCAAAAGTCCCCACCAAACCACTAAAAAGAAAACCAAAAAGGCTAGTCAGGGAAATGAGTCCTCTGAGGATGCCCCTGCAACACAAACGCAGGCTATATCCACTGGTTATAACCCCTTAGTGGATATAAGGACTCTCCAGCCACAGCCGCTCAGGATTCCTCTCAAAAGGAGCCTGCAGCAACCACAGAAGGGGTACCCACAAATCTGGGATCTTCCTCAGTTGAGGAGATTGCCATTGAAGAGCACCATTCTCCCCAGGTGCACACTGCTTTTACCCCATCTCCACATGCAACCGCCCCCCAAAGTCCTACATTACTTGTTGCACAATGCTGACTCAGTTGCACTCCTCACCCCCTCCCCAGATACCAATTACAACTGGGAATACTTCTACCATTGAGGGGGACGACCAAGTGCAGCTAAGAACCCACAGCATAGGGGTTACAATGTCCCTTCTCCAAGTGTAGCAATGGAGATTGGAACTTCTTGTGAGGCTGCCACTTCTCCTGTTTCAGTATATGATCAGGTTGTAGTTGGTACCATTACTAAGACCTTACCAGAGGCAACTGCTGATGAAGGACAAAGTCCTGAGGCAGGAAGTCCCCAGTTCCAAGACAAAGGGGCACATGCTACAACTGATCTACACTCAGTGCATGTTCATCTTGATCCTATCAGGAGGTCAGGTGATTCAGTAACTACTGATGATGACCTGGGCTTCTTTTACGATGTAATCGCCAAAACACCATCCTGGAAGAGGAGGTGAGCAGACTCAAAGAGCTGCTTGCCAAAACTTCTAAGGAACAAAGACCATCTGCCTCTACCACCTCACAGATGGCACCTTCATCTGAAGGTCTCACAAACACTAAGCCACTCCCAACAACTCAGCCACCTGCCTCTGCTTCTGGCACTATTTCTCAGGAACAGAACCTCCTGAGCAAATAGCTGCTATCCTTCAAAATTCCCCCCTCTCATCACACCCATAATCACTGACATAGTGATCAAAGCCATTGATGAGAGGCTTTCCTCAGTAATACACCATTGATAGAGGAGGTTGTGGGCAAACAGCTTTCTGGCAATCAACCCCTTGCAACCAATGCAACCAAAAGGGGGAGATTAAGTCGGTGAAAGCAAAAAGAAAGAGGAGTACAGAGGAGAAACAAAAGGTGAAAGAAACAGAAGGGATAGTAGTGGAAAAGGAGTTGGAGTTGAATGTGGAGACCGATAAAGAGAAGGAAAAAGAGAAAGCCTTGGAGCTACTGATAAAAGAGGCTGATGCCGAACACAGCAGATCAATGGACAACATCATTGATCAGCTGTTTAGGCAAGGCCATGACACCGATAAACTTGACTCTGAGATTCGACGATTAGAGATTGAAGAAATCCAGAATAGATGGGCAAGTTATGAAGTTTAGAAAGAGAAAGGCTTGAGATCATGATTAGATTTATTGCAAAATATCTTGGAAGATCAATGATCGAAATCAAAGCTTGGTCCAGGGACAGTATCTTGGCAATCACCACCAAGATCTGTTCGTCTGAAGCATATACTAAGGAACTTGTTATTGAAGCTTTGAATGAAGCGGGTGCTAGGAGCAGGACTGAGCTAGCCAAGCAATCAAAAGCCACACTCACCTCAAGAATGCTAGAACAGCCTGTCAACATTCCACACCAAAACCACCCAAATCACAACCCACCAAACCAACTCCCTTACCCTCAAAACCCATAGCCGATGATATACCCTTGAAGAAGAAAAGAAGGGTATTGAGGCTAGAAGATGATGAAGAAGATGGTGAAGATAGGCTGCCACTCTCAGCTGTGATTCAGTTGCCTAAGGCCACAAGTCACTCCTCAGCAATTACTCCTGAATTCCAAAGACAAATGGTTAAAGTGAAGCTAGAAGAAGAAGAGCTTCATGAACAGCATGATGAGGAATTGCTGAAGAGAGTTGACAAAGCTTATGCAGCCACATCTTCTATCATCAATATGAAGAAACAAGCCCTTAGACTTTACATTCTCAAGCATACCTTTCAATATCAAAAGGAAAGAGTGAGGATTTGGCCTGATCCTAGGGTGTCTCACAGAATTCATAAGAAAAACATACCTCAGAAATACATTGGCCAGGTGAAAAAGATCGTAGATGAAGTGATCTCTCTGGTCTTTGTGGTTTCACCCTGGGAAATCCTAGAGGACTTCAAGAAAGCCTATAAAGCTAATTAACCCCTCAGAAGATGCTGGAAAACAAAATAGTGAAAAAGGGGTTAGTTTACAAGAGGCTTGAGGAAGTCAGGAAAAATGAGCTCCAGTTGTTCCTAGAGGGTAATCACCCAGATGAGTTTGCTTACAGAATAATAACAACTGTGGAGCTAAAGAATGGGAAACAGGCCAAATACCTGTCTGAGTATTATGGGCCTGAATCATTGTTCGAAGGAGGTGCTGAAGAGCTAACCATGGAGGAACAAATCACCTTCCTTGAGGCCTACACAAGAGAGTCGTACGGACTCATCATGGGGAAATAGATCTCATGAATGGGGTAACAACTCTGTGTCCAATTCCCCAAAACAGAGTTCCCATTCATACTTTGCTAAACAAATCTTTGAGACTTCTTCCCTGGCCGGTGCTTAAAAAAAGGTTGCTCTGAGCTGATCTAGAAGATAAAAAGACCAACATTTCTGCCATAATAAGTGGGACAACTCTAATAAGTTTAGAGGTTTTGGCTGCATTGGTTCAGGGGGAGTTTGTTGGACCAAAAGAACCAATGAGCCTTATCAGAAAAACCTCTAAGTCCCACAGACATCACAACAACTGCTGAAGACTTGATCAGCTGTTTGACAAAGTCTGAAGACTGCAACAGCTGAAGAACTAAAGTACTAAAGAACAACAGCTGAAGATCTAAAGTGCTGAAGACTTCAACAGCTGAAGAACTAAAGTACTGAAGAACAACAGCTGAAGATCTAAAGTGTTGAAGACTTCAACAGCTGAAGACTAAAGTACTGAAGAACAACAGCTGAAGTTCTAAAGTGCTGAAGACTTCAACAGCTGAAGACTAAAGTACTGAAGTAGAATAGCTGAAGTATAAAGACTGAAGACATCAGTTGATGACAACAGCTGAAGTTCAAGTACAAGTACTGAAGCCTTCAGAGTTTGTTACATTAGCTGAAGAAGCATTCTTCAGTTGTTGTGATGGTTTACCTTTCAGTAGTTTTCTTTGTTTCAGTATTTGTAAAAATAGTTAACACTTAGCAATTTTGTAAGAACATGTCAGCTGTTTGACATCTTCAGTAGTTGTGTTAACTATCAGCAGTTTGTAATAAATTCTGTTAGATGTCACTATCAAGTGACATCAGGAGACGTCACATCTCTTATATAAGAGGTGTTGACCTAATTGTAATTGTGACATTCCGTTACCACGAAAGCAAATATGGATGAAATATTATTTGCAGAATTCTCTGTCTATAACCATTTTTGTTCTTACATTGAATATCTCTTTGTTCTTGTGAATTGGCTAATTCATTGTTAGAATTCCGCTGCTATACTCTCTAATCAATCAACGTAGATCACTGATCGTAACAGACCTAATTTCCCTCCACGGGAAGTTTGTGCATGAATGAAAACATTCTTTTGCAGAAAACTCTCTCTCTATAACTGTTACTGTTTGATTGAATATTCATATTATTCTTGCTAGAATTTCATCTAATTGTGTGCTATTCCGCTGCAAATCCTAATCTAATTGATCAAACTAGATCTCGTCCCTTCATCTTGCAATTCTCCTTCTTTCTCATCGAGTTCCAGAATTCTGTCATTTATATTCCTGCTCTCCTGTTTAGTGTTCTTTCCATCCTTTCTACTTTGAGTAACAACTCAGTTTTCAATTCATCTTTTTCATCAGGCTATTGATGTTTGATTTAGCATAGCTCTCAGAAAGAG
>JACCIX010001174.1:12500-30152 GCA_025506515.1 Flaveria trinervia | reverse complement strand
GGGGTTTCGCTCTGCTCTCGCGGCCCGTATTCTAAATATGGCCCCAACCAAAAGGTGGAAAGGACACCTTTTGAGATATGGCATGGAAGGGTTCCATCTCTATCATACTTAAGGGTTTGGGGTTGTGAGGCTTATGTTAAGACTCCCACCCCAAACAAGTTAGAAGTCTGATCCACTAAGTGTATCTTGTTGGATATCCTAGAGATTCTATGGGATATTATTTCTATGATCCACTGGAACAAAAGGTGTTTGTTGCCAGAAAGGGTGAGTTCTTAGAAGCAAAATTCCTTATGGAAGGAGCTGGCAGTAGAACAGTGGATCTTGTAGGGGATCAAGAACCACAACCCGATGCACGTTGGTTGAAACTAGCACTCAACATGAGGATGTTGAGGATGATCAAGGGGTTGATCAATACACACAAGACGTTCGCAGAAGTGGTAGAACTAGTAATCCACCTGAAAGATACGGATTTTTCGTGGATGGGTGCTATGTGGTAGATTCAGATGAACCAACCACATACCATAATGCAGTGTCCAATTCGGATTGTGACAAATGGGTTGAAGCCATGAACGTTGAGATGCAATCCATGTATGACAATAAAGTTTGGGAACTTGTTGAACCATCTCTTAACTCCAAGATAGTTGGAAGTAAGTGGGTTTTCAAGAAGAAAACGATATGCATGTAAACTTGGATACTTATAAAGCTAGACTTGTAGCAAAGGGGTTCACTCAAACTCAAGGGGTTGATTATCATGAAACCTTCTCACCTGTTGCGATGCTAAAGTCTATAAGGATATTGTTTGCCATAGTGCTCATTATGATTATGATTGATTGGCAAATGGATGTCAAAACCGCTTCCTAAATGGATATCTTGAGGAGATGTCTATAGGTTCAGCCTGAAGTTTTGTCGATCCAAAACATCCTAATAAAGTATGCAAGTTAAAGAAATCAATCTATGGATTGAAACAAGCATCGAGAAGCTAGAATCACCATTTTGATGAGGAAGTAAAGAAATTTGGCTTCATCAAAAACACTGATGAGGCTTGTGGGTATAAGAAGGCTAGTGGGAGCACAGTAACTTTCCTAATATTGTTGTTGATGACATACTACTATTTGGAAATGACATTCCAACCTTGGAAGGTGTAAAAACCTGGCTTGGAAGTTGTTTTTCCATTAAGGATTGGTGAAGCTGCCTATATTCTAGGAATAAAGATCTATAGGGATAGATCAAGGCGGTTGATTGGTTTGAATCAAAGTGCATACATTGATAAGATCTTGAAAAGGTTCAAGATGGAAAACTCTAAGAAAGGTACCATACCTATTCAAAGAGGAACGATATTGAGTACGACTCAATGTCCTAGCTCAAAGGATGAGCAAGATAAAATGAAGGCAATCCCATACGCATCTGCTATTGGATCCATCATGTATGCAATGATATGCACTCGACCGGACGTGTCATGCGCCTTAAGCATGACAAGCCGTTACCAGCAAAATCTTGGAAACAGTCATTGGATGACTGTTAAGAACATACTTAAATACCTAAGGAGGACAAGAGATATGTTCCTGATCTATGGATCTGGTGACAAGGAGCTCGTTGTAAAGGGTTGCACGGATGCGAGTTCCCAAACCGATCGTGACGATTCACGATCACAATGGGATAATTTTCATTCTGAATGGAGGAGCTGTCTCTTGAAGAGCTCCAAGCAGGATGTGGTGGCTCTATCAACTATAGAATCTGAATACGTCGCCGCCTCATTAGCAGCTCAAGAAGCTGCATGGTTGAAGAAATTCATTACAGATCTAGGGGTTGTGCCTTCCATTCAGGACCCCTAGAGATCTTTTGTGATAACGAGGGTGCGATTGCTCAAATCAAGGAACCCCGTGCTCATCAAAAGACTAGACATATGAGCGGAGATTCAACTACATATGAGATGAAGTTGAAAAAGGAAAGATATGTATTCGCAAAGTTCACACGGATCAAAACATTGCGGATCCTCTCACGAAGCTCCTTGAAAAGGCAAAGCATGAAGGTCACACTTTGCCATGGGACTTCGATATTCTAGTGATTGGATTTGATCTGTAAATTTTGTATTTGGATATATGGAACTCTTTATTATTTGAATAAAATTATTTGGTTATAATGTTTCAATTAATGTTCCAATTTAGCATGTTTAATCCATGAGTAAAATGATTACTCTAAATGTCCGTAGTCGTTCATACTGTGGGAACAATTATGAAAGTAGATTATTATGAACTTGGATTGGTTGATATTCATAAGGTGAATATAGAGCAATGGGTTGCTACCAAGGTTCATAGATATTGGGGGACACAAATATGGACTAACCCGCATCTCAAATTTTACTACATGGAATCTTATGATTGATCATAAGTAATTTGAGTAAAGGCGAATATCATTTGGTATCCTCCGACCTGAGATACATATTGGGTTTTGATATTCACCAAGTATTATACCTTGAGCTAATTCTTCGCTGTCCGGAAATAGTGGACAGAACATAAGGGTATGTTCAGATATAACACGAGGTGTTTGTGAGAAACGTATGTAGTCAAGATGGAATTGTTCCTCTTATTCGTTGAGAGTTAGATGTCTAAGGCCTGATAAGTTAAATCAACAAGAAATGATCATTATGTGTTCTTGGATTAACATGACATCTGTAACAAAAGGATAGATGATTGATTCACCTAAATCATTTCAAGTAGGGTACTTGAAAGGGATGATTTACTTGAATGGCTATAAGTCATGCGTATTAAGGGTAGTAAACCGTTGTTAGGCGGTATTTACTGCTTGCATCAATCTTCTATGAATCTGGGCAAGTGGGAGATTGTTGGATCCTGTGTGCCCAAGACACTTAGAATATTGATGTGGTTAGTACGTTATGATCCAAGTCGGGTTATACCCAATAACGAGCTTAGGAAACACCTACTAATATTTAATTGATGATATGATCATGCAATTAAATATTAACACCAATTTAGAAAATGGGTTTCTAGACAAGTTGCATATGAGATGGAACAATTTATTAAGATATCTTGTTCAATGAGTTATTTGTAATATTATTTAAATAAGTTAGATAACGTTACAAATAATAATGGGAGAAATTAGATTATACAATTAAATGGGTTAGTTGTATATTATCTAGTTAAAAGACTTGTTAACATATTTTATGTGGTTATAATTTTAAGAGGGAAAGCTCTTAAAATAAAAACTTTGGCCGCCCCTTGCTGGTTCCCCATTGGACCTTTATGTCCTTGGAACACACAAGTCTTTTACTCATCCATCTCTCCCCATTCTCACAATCAATACACATGCAACAAGACCAAAAACTCCCTCATCCTCTCTTAATCCACGGCTTGGACAGCAGGTTTTGAGGCCTTGGTTTTGATTTTTGGTAAACTCTCCCTAGCAAGAGTGGTGTGTACTTCACAAGCTTCGGGTATACAAGCTTGAGGACTTCTAGCTTGGAGTCTTGGCCGTGATTTCTAGCATCCAAATCCTCTAATCTTTGTGTTTTTCTGCTGAAAAAGGTATTCTGGCAGCACCTATTGTGGCTGCCATATTACGCTTGTTTTTGCTCTCATAGCTTGTCTATTCACATAATATGATCCTTGTATTATGGGGTTGTTTCATATGCTTAATGGCCACTTAAAGAACATATATTTCAGCTTTCAAAATCATTCAAAAACTAATATTATCCGCTGCGTTTTCTGAAAGTTTAAATGGTTAAACTACGTTTATGTTCTTGCAAACCCATCAGTTTATGATGATGTGAGATGGGGTATATCGATGTTTTTATGATGCTATGTGAATGTGTTATGTTGACATTATGTTCCTATTATATTATTCTTTGACATACATGTTATGGTTTGAAATGAACATAAGTATCATTGTAACGTTAAGGCGGAAGTTAATTAATGAGAAGTGAGCTTAACGAATGTTACCCCGGGCCCATTTGATAATGAAAAGTCTTGCAAGCACTTTGATGGACTTCACTTATGTGAGTGTGATGTATGATCATGATCCGTATTCATGAGCGGGCTATTGCTGCATTGTGGATCAACTATCGGGGTTAGCTATAGGATGATGTGTACCGACAGGGATCGACATTGGTGTTGATCAACATGGAGCTCTTGTTTGTGCAATCTCGTTGATGATGAAGTTAAAGATGAGAAATGAATGGAAGTTAACAAACGATGATCAAAGATAATAATGTTATTATCTATGGTATGTATGATGCTTGATCGCGTAAGAATGTAAAGAAAGCTTTTAAAGGGAAGTAAAAGTATTTTATATTATAAAACTAGAATCACTCAGCAACGCTGACTTTTATGTATTTCGACGTTGGCAGGTGATGGTTGCTGAGGATGGCACGGGCGGCTACTTGGCTTGTTTTATATGGCATCCATTTTTATAACAATTGTGTTTTTGCATTGCAATGCGAACAAATGATGTTTTGTAATGCTAACATTGTTTTATCACTATGCAAAAATGATATATATAACATATGGATGGTAATTGCATACATAAATACACCCAGCCAGGGGTGGCCCCTGGGACCCCACTAGGGGCTGCTGCCCTAGGACCCCGGTGTCAGGGGCTGCCACCCTCGAATAGCCGCTGCCCCGCGGAGGGTTGGTTATGTTTTATGATGACTTATTCATGTGGTGCATACGCATATGTATATGAATGTATGATGAATGATGTTTATGATGATGTGTGATGGGGTATGCGATGCTTATATGATGCTATGCATGAATGTGTTATGTTGACATTATGTTCCTATTATGTATTATTCCGTGACTTACGTGTTATGGTTATGAAATGAAGAATAAGTATTATGTAGCGTAAAGCGGGGAAGTTAATATTAATGAGAAGTTGAACTTAACGAATGTTACCCCATGCCCTTTTGAAGTTGAACTTAACGAATGTTACCCCATGCCCGTTTGGTAATGAAAAGTCTTGCAAGCACTTTGATGGACTTCACTTATGTGATTCTGATGTATGATGATTGATCCGTATTCATGAGCAGGCTATATGCCTTGTAGTGTGGATCAACTGTCAGGGGTTAGCTACCATGATGATGTGTACCGACAGTGATTGACATTCATTGTCGATCAACATGGAGCTCTTACTTTGTGCAATCTCGTTGATGATGAAGTTAAAGATGATAAATGAATGGAAGTTAACAAACGATGATCAAAGATAATAATGTTATTATCTATGTGTACGTATGATGCATCGCGTAAGAATGTAAAGAAAGCTTTTAAAGGGAAGTAAAAGTATTTTATATTATAAAACTAAAATTCACTAAGCAACGCTGACTTTTATGTATTTTCGAGTTGGCAGGTGATGGTTGCTGAGGATGGCAGGGCGGCTACTTGGCTTGTTTTATATGGCATCCATTTTTATAACAATGTTGTTTTGCATTGCAATGCGAACAAATGATGTTTGGTAATTGCTAACATTGTTTTATCACTATGCCAAAATGATTATATATATATGGAATGGTAATTGCATAAATACATACACCCAGCCAGGGGTGTTGCCCCTGGACCCCACTAGGGGCTGCTTCCCCTAGGACCCCGGTGTCAGGGGCTGCCACCCTCGAACCGCCGCTGCCCCGCTGAGGGTTGGTTATGTTTTATGATGACTTATCATGTGGTGCATACGCATATGTATAAGAATGTATGATGAATGATTTTTATGATGATGTGTGATGGGGTATGCGATGTTTATATGATGCTATACATGAATGTGTTATGTTGACATTATGTCCTATTATGTATTATTCCGTGACTTACGTGTCATGGTATGAAATGAAGAATAAGTATTATGTAGCGTAAAGCGGAAGTTAATATTAATGAGAAGTTGAACTTAACGAATGTTACCCCATGCCCTTTTGAAGTTGAACTTAACGAACGTTACCCCATGCCCGTTTGATAATGAAAAGTCTTGCAAGCACTTTGATGGACTGCACTTATGTGAGTCTGATGTATGATGATTGATCCGTTTCATGAGTGGGATATATGCCATGCAGTGTGGATCAACTGTCGGGGGTTAGCTACCATGATGATGTGTACCGACAGTGATTGACATTCGTTGTCGATCAACATGGAGCTCTTGCTTTGTGCAATCTCGTTGATGATGAAGTTAAAGATGATAAATGAATGGAAGTTAACAAACGATGATCAAAGATAATAATGTTATTATCTATGTGTACGTATGATGCTTGATCGCGTAAGAATGTAAAGAAAGATTTTAAAGGGAAGTAAAAGTATTTTATATTACAAAAACTAGAATTCACTCAGCAACGTGACTTTATGTATTTTCGAGTTGGCAGGTGATGGTTGCTGAGGATGGCACGGGCGGCTACTTGGCTTGTTTTATATGGCATCCATTTTTATAACAATGTGTTTTTGCATTGCAATGCGAAACAAAATGATGTTTTGTAATTGCTAACATTGTTTTATCACTATGCCAAAATGATTATATATATATATGGAATGGTAATTGCATACATACATAACCCAGCCAGGGGTGTTGCCCCTTGGACCCCACTAGGGGCTGCTTCCCCTAGGACCCCGGTGTCAGGGGCTGCCACCCTCGAACCGCCGCTGCCCCGCTGAGGGTTGGTTATGTTTTATGATGACTTATTCATGTGGTGCATACGCATATGTATAAGAATGTATGATGAATGATTTTTATGATGATGTGTGATGGGGTATGCGATGTTATATGATGCTATACATGAATGTGTTATGTTGACATTATGTTCCTATTATGTATTATTCCGTGACTTACGTGTCATGGTTATGAAATGAAGAATAAGTATTATGTAGCGTAAAGCGGAAGTTAATATTAATGAGAAGTTGAACTTAACGAATGTTACCCCATGCCCTTT
The DNA here is from genome assembly GCA_025506515.1 of Flaveria trinervia. NCBI lineage: Eukaryota > Viridiplantae > Streptophyta > Magnoliopsida > Asterales > Asteraceae > Flaveria > Flaveria trinervia. The sequence continues at coordinate 23,236 of JACCIX010001174.1, read as the reverse complement.
TGAAGTTGAACTTAACGAACGTTACCCCATGCCCGTTTGATAATGAAAAGTCTTGCAAGCACTTTGATGGACTGCACTTATGTGAGTCTGATGTATGATGATTGATCCGTATTCATGAGTGGGATATATGCCATGCAGTGTGGATCAACTGTCGGGGGTTAGCTACCATGATGATGTGTACCGACAGTGATTGACATTCGTTGTCGATCAACATGGAGCTCTTGCTTTGTGCAATCTCGTTGATGATGAAGTTAAAGATGATAAATGAATGGAAGTTAACAAACGATGATCAAAGATAATAATGTTATTATCTATGTGTACGTATGATGCTTGATCGCGTAAGAATGTAAAGAAAGATTTTAAAGGGAAGTAAAAGTATTTTATATTACAAAAACTAGAATTCACTCAGCAACGTTGACTTTATGTATTTTCCAGTTGGCAGGTGATGGTTGCTGAGGATGGCACGGGTGGCTACTTGGCTTGTTTTATACATGCATACATACGTACATACATACATACATACATACATACATACATACATACATACATACATACATACATACATACATACATACATACATACATACATACATACATCCATACATGTATCCATACATGCATGCATCCATGCATACATGCGTGCATACATACATACATACATACATACATACATACATACATACATACATACATACATACATACATACATACATACATACATACATACATACATACATACATACATACATACATACATACATACATACATACATACATACATACATACATACATACATACATACATACATGCATACATACATCCATGCATACATACATACATGCATACATACATACATACATACATACATACATACATACATACATACATAATATACATACCTACATACACCGTACTGCATCCATACATGCATGCATCCATGCATACATGCATGCATACATACATACATACACATACACATACATACATAATACATATATACATACATACACTACATAAACAATTACATAAATACATACATAATACATGCATACATACATAATACATACGTACATACATACAGACATACATACATACATATATACATACATACATACATAAATACATACATACATAGATACATACTTCATACATACATACATACATACATACTGTGACAACCGGCAATTCAGGTCAATACCCGACCTTGACTTGGTTATAATTACACCTATAACACTTGATTTTCAATTTATTAATTACAATGAAGTCGTTTCATGCTTTACAAATTTCAGGCATAACATTTCATGCATTGGTGATTCGACGAAATTGCCATTTAATCATACACATGATATAACCGACACACGTGCGTTGGTGATAATTAAGATATGTGTAATAATAAATACTTTAAAGTGTTCCAAAGCATATTTATATATTCTAATGTTTTAAAGTATTTTAGAATCCAAATTAAATACATTAGAAACAGTTGAATTTATAAATAAACTAATCGCGTAAATTGATGTATTACCAGGAACGAATCCTTTTAACGCGACTATGATACATGATGCATTATTAACATACCATAAATATTAAAATATATGATATTATACAAGTTCTTATCATATTTTACTATATTTCAAAAAGTAAGAAGTAAAAATATAAACATATATTAAAATACCAATAGTGCAACAAATACCACCAAAATACCCAATACTACTCAAAACTAAAAGAAACCACCATATTTCACCCATTAACCGTCCCCTTAATCCCTTCTTTTCACTTTCTTATTTCTTGTCAAATCTCTACAAGATTATGTCAAATCTCTACAAGACTACTTTGCATTTTTGCAAGTTTGAAACTTACCTTTCTTGTGTTAAAGAAAAAGTTATGAACAAAGTACATGTCTCCCTACCTTCTTTTGTAATATCTTCCTCCAAGAAGTTGACCAAAACTCCCATATGAGTTGATTTACTAATTCATGTATGGTTATATATGCAAGTAACCTCCATAATTCACCAACACCACCCAACACACTTTCTTCCTTGTTTCTTTCCCCAATTTTCGTCCAAGACACCCTCACAACCATTCATTTGATTTCTAACTCATTTTCTACAAATCTTGGGTGATTCAAGTACCCTTGGTTGAAGATCAAGTGATTTTGAAGCTTCCAAGCATCCTACAACATCCCTTTCACCTTATCTTGTTGGGTTCTTAGTTCAAAGGATCAAACTTTCTTTTCCTTGCATTTCAAGACTACCATCACTTCCTTGCTTGGTTAAGGTTAGCACCTTGTTTCTAATCTCCCATACATCACCATGAAGTGTTCATGTTCACTAACTCATCCCAAAAGTGCTCTACCAAAGTTAAAAAGTAACAAAACATGTAAAACATTTCTGGCAGATTCATGTTCTGTGTTTTCAAGACCACAACTTGACCTAAACATGGCCAAATGAACCGTTTCTTGAGCCTAACATTAACTTTAGGATGTCTAGTTTCTAACCCATCCAACCTTGAAATTTATATTGTGAATTCCATCTGCCCAAATACATATTAAATTGATGTGGCTATGTGATATGATCCAAGTCGGGTCATACCCAATAACAGGCTAGACAAACACCTGCAATATTTATTTATCGATTTGATCAGTTAAATAAATAACAACACCAAAGGGTTTAGAAAATTGTTTTCTAAAATAGATGCACTTAAGAAATTAATAAATAAGATGGTTTATTATTAATTCTGAGAGATTACTTTATAATTGTACTTAATGGTTAATTAACATTTATAAAATGAAACCATATAATTGCATATAAGATGTTACAAATTAATTAACTTAAGTTTTAATTAATCATGTTAATGCTAGTTGGGTGTACAACATAATATGTAAATGTTACATATTATATTTTGTAATTCTTATAAAAACAAACTGGTTTAATAAAACAAAAGGGATGCCACCCATTGGTGGCAGCAAATGCTCGGCCCAAGGGCTGCCTTAGAGGCCAGCCATCTTGCTTTAACAAAGAATTTGACACCCACAAGCAACATACATGCAATCTTTTCATTCTCTCAAGTGTGTGCAAAAGAAAAATCCCTTTTTCTTCTTCTTTTCACGAAATTTTCAAGTAGAACAAGGCTGGATTTTCTTTCAGCTTTAAAAGGGTTTTAAGCTGAAAGTGGTGTTGCAAGATCCTAGCATCAAAGGTTTTCGTTTGTGGCTTGGGGTACAACTTCTTGAGGTCTTCTAGTTTGAAGATTCAGCCACAAGTCATCTTTTTGTGAACCACTTCGATTTCCAGCAGCTCCAAAGGTTGTAATTTCACCGTCTTATGTTCTTTTCATTGTATGCACTTTCGTATATTGATCCATGGTTTGGGGTTGCTTCTTAAATAGGCTTAATAACCATCTTATTAACATGTTTTAAAACCTTTTTTTCCGCTGCGTTTCTCATATATATAATGTTTTATGAGCTTTGATAAACTTGTTAAAACCCCACAATGGCATCAAGAGCCACTTTTACGAATGCACATGTATTTTTGCTTGTTCACGGTTTTGTGGTGTTTGACACCACATACCCGTGAGTTAGAGGCTGTTTTGGTCACCCCCTTTGATGTTTTAAAGATGCCTCTTTATGCATATAAGGATCTTTAAAACTTTTGATTGTTAGATGTTTGTTTGTATGTTCTAAACCATTTGTTCTTGGTTTATGTTGGCCAATAACATGGGCTATAAGGGGCTGCCAAAATCGATTTTCTTTGTTTTAGATATGTTGTTTATGATTATGCATAACAAAGCCTAGACCTTGTGGATTGTTTGATTGGTTATCATGTTATATTCATTTGGTTATGTAAAAGTTTATTTTATGTTTCAAGTCTTGGTTTTGTAATTTATTTATTCATATGGTATGTAATAAATAGATTAGGAGTTTTCTTTACTAGAAAAATGTATTAGGATTGATATTGTAAGGATGCTCAAAATCAAGACTTGAAGAAAGGATGAACAAAGAGGATGCTTGAAGATGTGGATTGAAGTGGGAGTTCTTTTGTCAACCATGTGTCATGTTCTTAACCCTTAGGACAAGACCTTTGACACACTTGTTTGGCTAAACAAGTGTGCTCAATTTAGTATGCTTTGTTATGCATATATGTATTGTTGGTTATGCTTGTTGAATGCTTATGATGTTGTTTTGTTTTGGTTATTTGGATGTCATTAACAAACATCAACTAGAACAAGCTATTACAAGATATTGGTTCTCAAATCATTAAGCAAAATTAAATGGGTATAAAAGGAGTTAATGGTTTGCAAAATAAAATGGGTTTTATTTAAAAGAACCAAATGGATACCATATGGTTGAATGCATACAATCATATAGTACATGGTCTTTTCTAAAATAGTATTGTGAAATTAAAAATCCCTTTTGTGAAACAAGTTAAACACCATCCTTTACACAACACTTAGGTTACTTGCAAACTCTTAGTGGGATAAAGGTCACCTAACCACTTTGAGGGAACTTGTAACTTGAGGTGAGTAATGCCATGTTGTGGGATAAAGGTCACCTAACCACTTATGTGGTAAACTCACACGTGTGTGTAAGTAGGACGACTTGATTTATAAAATATATTGAATGGATCACCTAAAATGTGTTTTATAAAAGGTGTTGATGGGGTAAACATGCCTTTATAAACATAAGATGTTCAAACGATCCCATACCATTGGAAGTTGCATGGGTTGCAATTGTCTTTTTTGACTACCTTGTTTATTTAAATAATGGGATAAAGGTCACCTAACCAATATTTAAATATAACGTTGGATTCTAAAAATTTTTTATTAATAGTCTATGAGATGTAAAGGGTATTAATAAATGAAATATATAATTATATCAACAATTACTAAAATGGAACTTTGTAAAATCTTGTAGATGGCCGACCACACCAACGCTAATAACGATGTACCAAACCAAAACAACCAATCTCTTAGGGCGATCCTTCAAAGGGATCGTCTAACACCTAACAACTTCATGGATTGTTACCGTAACTTGAGAATTGTTCTCAAGCAAGAAAAGCGGGCCTACATTCTTGATGATCCCATCCCCGATGAACCTACGAGGAAGATGTGGAGGCCTTAATGATTGGGTTAAATATGTGGAAGACTCCGTCCAAGTCTCTTGCTAATGTTAGCAAGTATGACACCCGAACTCCAAAAGGAGTATGAGCTCGATGGAGCCTATGACATGATCACTCAGTTGCGAGAAACGTTCCAGCAACAAGCTAGAGTGGAGCGCTTCGAAACGGTTCGAGCGCTTCATGCATGTCGGATGAAGAATCCCAATCAGTTTCGTCTTATGTTCTTAAGATGAAAACCACATCGACCGCTTCAAAGGGAAATTGTCCTGTCTCAAAGGAGTTGGCCACAGATTTGATCCTAAGGACTATCTAAAAGGTTTGAGGAATTCATCATGAATTACAACATGACGGATGGGACAAGAGCATAAATGAACTTCATTCGATGCTCAAATCAGCTGAGGCGGGAATGGGTAAAAAGGGTTTTACCCGTTCTCACCATTAATGAAGGTGGAGAGAAGAAAGAGGTCTCTACCCCCTCCTAAGGCAAATGTTGCAAAGGAAAGGGGCACGTTGGAAGAAAGGGGAAGATGGTTGTCAGGGCGAACCTCCAAGCCCAAGGAAAAGAAGCAAAAGGTTGCTGTAAACGACCCTGCTTCAAATGTGGTGAGATAGGGCATTGGATGAGAAATTGTCCAGTCTATCTCAAAGAGTTGAGAGAAAAGAGGGATGCAGGGCAAACCTCAGGTATAATTTACATGATTACATGTTGAACTAAATGTTATTTCTTCTAACACATGGGTATTAGATACGGATGTGGAACTCACATTTGCAATTATTGCAGGGGTTCAAAAGAAATGAAGCGTATGCAAAAGGGGAAATAAGTCTATTCATGGGCAATGGTGCAAAGGTTCACGTTGAAGCCCAAGGAGACTACATTTGAAGCTTCCAAGTGGTTGGGAAGTCATTTTATATAATGTATTATATGCTCCTAGTTTGACTAGGAACATAATTTCTGTTTCCCGTTTTAGACATATGATTATGATTTCAAGTTTGTGGACAATGATATTCATGTTTCTTTAAATCATATGTTTTATTTTAAGGCCATACCTTGTAATGGTATTTATGAATTGGTTCATGAGACACAATATGATAGCTCAATATACCAAGCAACCACCAAAAGACTCAAATTAGATTTGAATGATACCTACCTTTGGCATTGCCGTCTTGGTCATATAAACAAGAAACGTATACAAACACTTCAAAAGAACGGTCTTTAAAAAACAAATGAATATGATTCATTTGATGTATGTGAATCTTGTTTACAAGGAAAAATGACTAAGGCACCCTTTAGTGAACTAACGAAAGGGCAAAAGATTTATAGGTATCATACATTCGGATGTATGTGGTCCTTTTAAGCCAATAACTAGGAAACGGTGAAAGATATTTCATTACCTTTATCGACGATTATAGTCGCTATGGGTATGTGTACTTATAAGGCACAAAGATGAAGCTTTTGAATGTTCAAAATCTTCAAGAATGAAGTAGAAAATCAACTCAACAGGTCAATTAAAATTCTCCGCACCGATAGAGGTGGCGAATACCTAAGTGATGTTTTTCAAGATCATCTTAGGAGTTGTGGGATTGTCTCACAACTCACTCCACCTGGAACACCATAACATAATGGTGTGTCTGAGAGGAGGAATCGAACCTTATTGGATAGGTTCGATCTATGATGGCTAGAAGCACATTACTCTATCATTTTGAGGTTTCGCTTTGCTCTCCGCAGGCCGTATTCTGAATATGGCCCCAACCAAAAAGGTGGAAAAGACACCTTTTGAGATATGGCATGGAAGAGTTCCATCCCTATCGTACTTAAGGGTCTGGGGTTGTGAGGTTATGTTAAGACTCCCACCCAAACAAATTATATGTCCGATCCACCAAGTGTACTTTGTTGGATATCCTAGAGATTCTATGGGATATTATTTCTATGATCCACTGGAACAAAAGTGTTTGTTGCCAGAAAGGGTGAGTTCTTAGAAAACTAAGTTCCTTATGGAAGGAACTAGCAGTAGAACAGTGGATCTTGAGGAGGATCAAGAAACACAGCCCGATGCACGTTTGGTTGAAACTAGCACTCAACGTGAGGATGTGAGGATGATCAAGCGGTTTGATCAATACACACAAAACGTTCGCAGAAGTGGTAGAACTAGTAATCCACCTGAAAGATACGGATATTTCATGGATGGATGCTATGTGGGGATTCAGATGAACCAGCCACATATCATGATGCAGTGTCCAATTGGATTGTGGCAAATGGTTGAGGCCATGAACGTTGAGATGCAATCCATGTATGACAATCAAGTTTGGGAACTTGTTAGCCACCTCATAATTCCAAAGTAGTTGGAAGAAGTGGGTTTTCAAGAAGAAAACCGATATGCATGGAAACTTGGATACTTACAAAGCTAGACTTGTAGCAAAGGGTTCACTCAAACTCAAGGGGTTGATTATGATGAGACTTCTCACCTGTTGCCAATGCTTAAGTCTATAAGGATATTGTTTGCCATAGCAGCTCATTATGATTATGAGATTTGGCAAATGGATGTCAAAACCGCTTTCCTAAATGGATATCTTGAGGAAGATGTCTATATGGTTCAGCCTGAAGGTTTTGTCGATCCAAAATATCCTAATAAAGTATGCAAGTAAGAAATCAATCTATGGATTGAAACAAGCATCAAGTAGTTGGAATCACCGTTTGATGATGAAGTAAAAAAATTTTGGCTTCATCAAAAACGCTGATGAGGCTTGCGTGTATAAGAAGGCTAGTGGAAGCACATAACCTTCCTAGTATTATATGTGATGACATACTACTGTTTGGAAACGACATTCAACATGGATGGTGTAAAAAACCTGGCTTGGAAGTTGTTTTTCCATCAAGGATCTTGTGAAGCCGCCTATATTCTGGGAATAAAGATCTATAGGGATAGATCAAGATGGCTAATTGGTTTGAATCAAAGTGCATACATTGACAAAATCTTGAAAGATTCAAGATGGAAAACTCTAAGAAAGGTACTGTACCTATTCAGAGAGGGACAATATTGAGGATGACTCAAGTCCAAGCTCAAAGGAGAGCAAAATAGAATGAAGGCAATCCTATATGCATCTGCTATAGGATCCATCATGTATGCAATGATATGCACTAGACCAGACGTGTCATGCGCTTTAAGCATGACAAGTAGATACCAGCAAAATCCTGGTGATAGTCATTGGATGGCTGTCAAGAACATTCTGAAGTACCTAAGGAGGACTAAGGACATGTTCTTGATCTACGGGTCTGGTGAAGGAACTCGTGGTAAAAGGTTACACGGATGCGAGTTCCAAACCGATCGAGAGATTCACGATCTCAATCGGGGTACATCTTTATCTGAATGGGGGAGCTATTTCTGGGAAAAGCTCAAAGCAAGAAGTCGTAGCGTTGTCCACTACAGAGTCAGAATACGTCGCCGCGTCAATGGCAGCACAGGAAGCTGCATGGCTGAAGAAATTCATAGCCTATCTAGGGGTAGTCCCTTCCATTCAGGATCCCCTAGAGATCTTTTGTGACAACGAGGGTGCGATTGCTCAAATCAAGGAACTCGTGCTCATCAAAAGACTCGGCACATTGAACGGAGATTCAACTACATAAGGGATGAAGTTGAAAAAAGGAAAGATATGTATTCGCAAGTCCACATGATAAAAACGTTGCGGATCCACTCACAAAGCTCCTTGAAAGGGCAAAGCATGAAGGTCATGTTTGTGCCATGGGACTTATATATTCTAGGTGATGGGTTTGATGTTGTATTTTGTATATGGATATAGGAACTAATGTTATTTAACTTAATTGTATGGTTATAATTCATTTGTTCTTCTATTTTAGCATGTTTTAAATCCGCGAATAAATGAATTATTCTCAAACGTCCGTAGTCGATCATACTTATGGGAACAACCATGATTGTAAGACTATAATGAACTTGGATTGGTTGATATTCATAAGGTATGAATATAGAGCAAGAGGTTGCTACCAAAGGTTCATTGATGTCTATGGGATATAGATATTGGACTGACTCGCTCTCAATTATTTCTGCATGGAATCTTTCTGATTAGTCATAAGAGATTTTGAGTAAAGCGAATATCATTGAATCCTCAGACCTGAGATACATATTGGGTCTTGATATTCACCAAGTGTTGTACTTTGACTTAGTTCTTTGCTGTCATGAAAATTGGTAGTACTAAAGGCTGAGTTCATGTATGATATGAGGTGTGTGAGACGTATGTAGTCAAGATGGAATTTGTTCCTCTTATTCGTTGAGAGTTAGATGTCTAAGGCCTGTTAAAATTAAATCATCGGAGAATGACAATTCTGTGTCTCTTGGATTTAATATGACATCTGTAAACAAGGATAGATGATTGATTCACCTAAAACATTTTCAAGTAAGGTACTTGTAAGGGATGATGTTATTGAATGGCACTTAGTCATATACATTAGGGGTAGCAAACGTTGCTAGGTGTCATTTGCTGCTTGCATCAATGTTCTATGTATCTTGTGCAAGTGGGAGATTGTTGAATTCGATCTGCCCAAGATACATATTAAATTGATGTGGCTAGTGTGATATGATCAAAGTCGGGTCATACCCAATAACAGGCTAGACAAACACCTGCAATATTTATTTATTGATTTGATCATTAAATAATAACAACACCAAAGGGTTTAGAAATTGTTTTCTAAAATAGATGCACTTAAAAAATTAATAAATAAGATGGGTTTATTTATTAATTCTGAGAGATTACTTTATAATGTTACTTAATGGTTAATTAACATTTATAAAAATGAAACCAATAATTGCATATAAGATGTTACAAATTAATTAACTTAAGTTTTAATTAATCATATGTTTAATGCTAGTGGGTGTACAAATAATATGTAAATGTTACATATTATATTTTGTAATTCTTATAAAAAACAAATTGGTTTAATAAAACAAAAGGATGCCACCCATTGGTGGCAGCAAATGCTCGGCCCAAGGGCTGCCTTAGAGGCCAGCCATCTTGCTTAACAATGAATTTGACACCCACAAGCAACATACATGCATCTTTTCATTTCTCTCAAGTGTGTGCAAAAGAAAACCTCCTTTCTTCTTTCTTTTTCATGAAAATTTTCAAGTAGAACAAGCTGGATTTTCTTTCAGCTTTAAAAGGGTTTTAAGCTGAAAGTTAGTGTTTGCAAGATCCTAGCATCAAAGTTCTTCGTTTGTGGCTTGGGGTACACCTTCTTGAGGTCTTTAGTTTGAAGATTCAGCAACAAGTTCATCTTTTTGTGAACCACTTCGATTTCCAGCAGCTCCAAAGGTTGTAATTTCACCGTCTTATGTTCTTTTCATTGTATGCACTTTCGTATATTGATCCATGGTTGGGGTTGCTTCTTAAATAGGCTTAATAACCATCTATTAACATGTTTTAAAACCTTTTTTCCTCTGCGTTTCTCATATATAAATGTTTTATGAGCTTTGATAAACTTGTTAAAACCCCACATATAGATGAGTATAACCCTTCCAAAACGTACAAACAAGTTAAAGTGCTGAACCTGAATTTTTGACAGAATAAATAGGGCAGAAAGAATGAGGCATAGTTATGCTTAAAGTAATAAA
>JACCIX010000032.1:15000-29203 GCA_025506515.1 Flaveria trinervia | reverse complement strand
AAGGCAGAGTTCTGGAGACTAAGTTCTTTTGAAAGAAACATAGTGGAGAGCAAGTGGAACTTGAAGAGGTTCAAGATTCACAAAAACGATACACAATTGTTTGATACTAGCAATCAACATGAGGATGTTGAGAATGATCATATGGATGATCAAGATACACAAAATGTTTGTAGATCTGGTAGAATTAGTGTTCTCTTGACAGATAAGGATTTTTCATGGACGGATGTTGTGTGGTAGATTTGGATGAACCAACACACATACCATGATGCAATGTCAAAACCTGATTTTGAAAATGGTAAGAAGCCATGAACATTGAGATGCAATCCATGTATGATAACCAAGTTGGGAATGGTTACACCACCTTAAGTCCAAGATAGTTGGAAGTAAGTGGGTTTTCAAGAGAAGAAACCGATATGCATGGAAACTTGGATACTTATAAAGCTAGACTCGTAGCGAAAGGTTTCACTCAAACTCAAGGGATGATTATGATGAAAATTTTCCCCAGTGGCAATGCTAAAGTCTATTAGAATATTATTGCCATAGCGCATATTATGACTATGAGATTTGGCAAATGGATGTCAAAACTGCTTCCTTAATGGATATTGGGAAGATGTCCATATGGAACAACCTGAAGGTTTTGTCGATCCAAAACATCCTAACAAAGTATGCAAGTTTAAGAAGTCAATCTACGGATTGAAAAAAGCGTCAAGAAGTTAGAATCACCATTTTGATGATGAAGTAAAGTAATTGGGCTTCATCAAAAATGCTGATGAAGCTTGTGTGTATAAGAAAGCTAGTGGAGCATTATTACTTCCTTGTATTATATGTCGATGACATTCTACTTTTTGGAAACGACATTCCAACCTTGGAGGGTTGTAAAAACCGGGCTTGGAAGCTGTTTTTCCATTAAGGATCTGGTGAAGCCACTATATTTGGGAATAAAGATCTATAGGGATAGATCAAGGCGGTTAATAGGTTTTAAACCAAAGTGCATACATTGAAAAGATCTTGAAGAGGTAAAGATGGAGAATTCTAAAAAGGGGATTAGTGACCTATTCACAGAAGGGGACTATATTGATCTCATCAATCCCATGCCCTAGTTCAAAGGTTGAACAAGAAGAATGAATGGAGTCCCATATGCATCTTCTATAGGATCCATCAGTATGCAATGATATGTACTAGGCCGGACGTGTCATGTGCTCTAAGCATGACAAGTAGATATCAATAGAATCCTGGTAATAGTCATTGGATGGCTGTTAAGAGTATTTTGAAATACCTTAGGGAAACACTAAGGATATGTTCTTATATATGGATCTGGTGAGGAGGAGCTCGTGTAAAGGGTTACACAGATGCGAGTTTCCCAAACTGATCGAGATGATTCTCGATCACAGTCGGGATATGTCTTCATTATGAATGGAGGAGCAGTCTATTGGAAGAGCTCAAAGCAAGATGTAGTGGCACTATCACAACGAATCAGAATACATCACCGCTTCATTGGCAGCTCAAGAAGATGCGTGGCTTAGGAAGTCATTGCTGATCTAGGGGTCGTTGCTACCATCAAGACCCCTAGAGATCTTTGTGACAACGAGGGTGCGATTGCTCAAATCAAGGAACCTCGTGCTCATCAAAAGACTCGGCACATTGAACGAAGATTCAACTACATAAAGGATGAAGTTGAAAAAGGAAAGATATGTATTCGCAAAGTTCACACCGATCAAAACATTGTGGATCCATTCACGAAGCTCTAGATAGGTCAAAGCATGAAAGTCATACTTGCGCCCTAGGACTTCGATATTCTAGTTATTGGACTTGATCAAAATTTTGTATTTGGATATTGGAACTCATGTTATTTGACTTTATCATGTGGTTATAAATTTCATGGTTCTTCCATTTAGCATGTTTAAATCCATGAATAAATAAGTTATTTTAAACGTCCGTAGTCGATCATACTTGTGGGAAACACTATGAATGTACGACTATAATGAACTTGGATGGTTGATATTCATAAGGTATGAATATAGAGCAAAAGGTTGCTACCAAGGTTCATTGATATCTATGGGATATAGATATTGGGACCGACCCACTCTCAATTATTTCTACATAGAATCTATGTGATTAGTCATAAGAGATATTGAGTAAAGGCGAATATCATTGTATCCTTAGACCTGAGATACATATTGGGTCTTGATATTCACCAAGTGTTGTACTTTGACTTAGTTCTTTCTGTTCTGAAAGATTGGCAGTACATCAGGCTAGGTTCAGGTATAATATAAGGTGATTATGAGAGACGTATGTAGTCAAGATGAATTTGTTTCTCTTATTCGTTAAGGGTTAGATGTCTAAGCCCTATTAAAGTTAAATCATCGGAGAATGACGTTTTGTGTCTCTAGGATTCAACATGATATCTCAAACAAAAGGATAGATGATTCATCACCTAAAACATTTCAAGTAAGGTACTTGAAGAGGATGATGTTATTGAATGGCACTTAATCATATACATTAGGGGTAATAACCCGTTGCTAGGCGTTATTTGTTGCTTGCATCAACTTCTATGAATCTTGTGCAAGTGGGAGATTGAAAGACTTGATCTGCCCAAGATGCATATTAAGTTGATATGGCTAGTGTGATATGATCAAAGTCGGGTCCTACCCAATAACAAGCTAAACAAACACTATGAATAATTTTCGTTGATAAGATCATACAAATAAATATGACACCAATTTAGGAAAGTGGGTTTTCTAAATACATTGCTTTTGTAGATGAACATCATTATATGGATAATGTTCATGAGGTATTATTTGTTTCATTATTTAAGTTTGTTAAATAATAACAAATAAAGGGGTGCTGATTTATAAAGTTAAAATTGGTTTCAACTTTATAAAATAAGAGATAAAGTGTGTTTATTATGTAAAGGATGGTAAAATGGATTTTAAAAGGATTTGGACTTTCGGCCGCCCAAGGCCATAAAAGCACCTCCTTTTGTCTTGATTAGAGCAGACTTAAACACACCACTCTCCAATCTAGCTCTCTCTCTCTTGCATGCAAAGGCAAAAATCCTCTCTATCTAACTCTCCAAAAATCGGGTTTTGGAGCTTGACAAGAAAGGAAGATTCAGCAAAACAAAGTTCAAATTGCTAAAATTTGGTGTTCTGAACCTAGCATTCAAAGGGGTTTGTTCGTGGTTAGGGTATCACTTACTGAGGTCTTCTTAGTTGAAGATTAAGCTACAAGTTCATCATCTTCACCTCTAAAACTCGATTTCTAACAGGCAGAAAGGTAGCTTTTAACATCTTATACTTGTTATGTATGTATTCGTATTGGATCCATGGTTTGGGTTAGCTTTTCAAATGGGCTTGATAATAAATATATTACAAGATTTTAATCTCTATATCTGCTGCGTTTTCCTATAAATTAGCTTATATGGACTTTGATATCTTGTTAAATCCCTACAGTTGTTGTGGGGTTTGTTGTTTTTGTTGTTGTTGTTGTTGCTGTGGTTGTGGTGTTAGTGTAGTTGTTTGTTTGTCGTTGTTGTTGTTGTTTTTAGTTGTGTTTGTGAAATTGTTGTGTGTGTTGTTGTGTTGTTGGTGTTGTTGTTGTTGTTGTTGCTGATGTTGTGGTTGTGTTGTTGTTGTTGTTGGTGTTGTTGCCGTTGTGTTGTCATTGTTGTTGTGGTGTCATTGTTGTTGTTGTTTGTCGTTTTGTTTTGGTTCGTTTTTGTTGTTGTTTATCGTTGTTGTTGTTTGTCGTTGTTGTTGTTGTTTGTTGTTGTTGTTGTTGTCATTGTGGTTGTTGTGTCGTTGTTGTGTGTTTGTGTTGTTGTTGTTGTTTGTCATTGTTGTTGTTTGTCGTTTTTGTTGTGTTTTGTCGTTGTGGTTGTTGTTGTGTTGTGTCGGTTGTTGTTTGGTTGTTGGTTGTCGTTGTTGTTGTTTGAGGTTGTGTTGTTGTTGTTGTTGTCGTGTTGTTGTGTCATTGTTGTTGTCGTTGTTGTTGTGTTTGTCGTTGTTATTGTTGTTGTGGTTGTTGGTTTTTGTCGTTTTGTTATTTGTCGTTGTTGGTGTGTATTGTTGTTGTTGCTGTTGTTGTTGTTGTGGTGTTGTCATTGTTGTGTGTTTGTCGTGTTGTCGTTGCTGTTGTTTGTGGTTGTTGGTTTTTATCGTTGTTGTTGTTGGCGTCGTCATTGTGTGTTGTGTTGTGGTTGTTTGTCATTGTTGTTGTTGTTTGTCGTTATTGTTGTTCTTGTTGTTGTTGTTTGTGGTTGTTGGTTTTTGTCGTTGTTGTTGTTTGTCGTTGTTGTTGTTGTTGTTGTTGTTGTTGTTGTTGTTGTTGTGTGTTATTGTGTGTTGTTTGCAGTAGTAGTAGTGGTTGTTGTGTTGTTATTGTCTGGTGTTGTGTTGTCATTGTGTGTTGTGTTTTGTTATGTCGTTTTGGTTGTTGCTTGTCGTTGTTGTGTTGTTTGTCGTTGTGTGTTTATCGTTTTTGTTGTTGTTGTTGTTGTTGCTGATATTGTGTGTTGTTTGTTTCTGTTGTTGTGGTTCTGTTGTTGTTGTTCTTGTTGCTGTTGTTGTTGTTGCTATGTTGTTGTGTTGTGCGTGTTGCTGATGTTGTTGTTGTTGTTGTGGTTGTTGCCGTTGTTGTTGTCAATGTTGTTGCTGTTCTCATGGTTGTGTTGTTTGCCGTCGTTTTTTGTTTGTCGTTTTTGTTGTTGTTATTGTTGTTGCTGTTTTTCGTTGTTGTTGTTGTTGTTTTCATTGTTGTTGTTGTTTGTCGTTGTGTGGTTGTTGTCATGTTGTTGTTGTTTGTCGTTTTTGTTGTTTGTTGTCGTTGTTTTTGTTGTTGTGTTGTTGGTGTGTTGTGTTGCTGTTGTGGTGTTTGTTGTCGTTGTTGTTGTTTGTGGTTGTTGTTGTTCTTGTTGTCGTTGTTGTTGTTTGTCGTTGTTTGTTGTCGTTGTTGTTGTTTGTTGTCGTGGTGTTGTTGTTGTCGTTGTTGTTGTTGTTGTCGTTGTTGGTTTTGGCGTTGTGTGTTATCGTTGTTGTTGTTGTTGTTGTGTTGTTGTTGTGTTATTATTGTGTTGTTGTAGTGTAGTAGTTAGTAGTCGTGGTGTTATTGTTTTTGTTGTTGTTGTTATTGTCGTTGTTGCAGTAGAGTAGTAGTTGTGTTGTTGTTGTCGTTGTTTATTTAGGATTCTATATGCCCAAGACACGTAGGATATTGATGTGGTTAGTACGTTATGATCCTAGTCGGGTTATACCCAATAACAAGCTTAGCGAAGACACCAATTAAATATTTAGTTCATGATATGATCATGCAATTAAATATTAACACCAATTTAGAAAATGGGTTCTAAAATAAGTTGCGTGTGAGAGGGAACAATTATTAGGATATTTTGTTCAATAATATTATTTGAAGTGTTATTAAATTAGTTAGATGACACCAAATAATAATGAGGATTTACAACTTATAAATTAAATGGTTAATGTATAAGTATGTATATATATATATATATATTACTTGTACATACAATTATTAGTGGTTGTATGTCTAGTTAACAAGACAACTTAATGTGTTATAAAAACTTTGAGAGGGAAAGGGTTTAAAAACTTTTTTGGCCGCCCCTCTACAAACTTTGGACCAATTTCTGCTTCGGAACTAGACACATTAACTTGTCTTGAAATCTCCACTCACTCAACCTCTCACACAACACAGCAATAGAAAGCAAAATACTTCTTCTGTTCTCTCTTCCATTTTCGGCCAGGCAGCAAAGAAAGGGGAGTTTTAGAAGTGTTTTGGGTGGGTTCTATAACAAGAAAGGTGTTTAGCAAGAGCTTGGGTATAAACACTTGAGGGTTCCTCTTCTTGGAACCTTGGGGTCGATTTCATCTTCCTAATCATCAAACTTGCTGCTGGAAACTCACGGTTTTGGAAGCTCTTTCGGCAGCTCACTTTCTGGGTTTTTTGGGGTTCAAAATCAAGCAACTAAGAAGCCTACTTGAGGCTTGTGGGAGTAGTCACTTGAGGACTTCTAACTTGTGTTCTTGGCGTTTAAGCATCTCAAATGTCCTTCTGTTGGACGTTTTTCTTGCTGTGGAAGGAGGTAGTTCATGGCAGCCTTTGAGGTTGCCATATTGTGTTATTTTATGTACACCTAGCAGTCCATTCACATATGATGATCCTTTGTTTGGGTTTGTTTTACCATCTTAAAGATCACTAAGAACATGAAATTTTCAGCTTTAAAATCGGTGTTAAAAACTACATTTCGCTGCGTTTTCTGAAAGTTTAAATGGTTAAACATGGATTTTGTGTTCTAGCAAACCCGTCAAATGGCATCTAGAGCCGGTTATGTGGATGACTTGCTTGTTTATCCTTGAAATTGGTTTTAAAGGATGGTTTTAGACTTGTTATAGGCTGTTTTGGGGCTGCTATATTATGTTTTGTTGAATCCCCAACTTTCAAGGTTACATTACACATGCTTGTGATTAAACCTTGAAAGATATGTATGTTGATATGTTGATTGTTTGGACAATATTAAAACCAAAATTTCAGTTTATGTTGGCTGAAATTTGAAGGTTTTAAGTGGGGTTTCATTATATATTTTGATGATTTGATCATTGGATGTTTTAGTGCATAACCTAGCTTTAACCTTGTGATTGTTTGGATGTTTGTGATGGTTGTATTGATTCATTCAATTGGGTTGTATCTTTTGTTCTTTGTGCTTTGTTTCATATGTAATTTATTTATTATGGGTTGTATAAATAGATAGGTGTATTTCATTTACTAGATATCTTGTATTAGGACTTTATATCTTGTAAAATGAAGACATACACTTTGAAAGCACAAAGGAAGGTCATAAGAGAAACATGGAGCTCTTTGGATTTGGTTTCAAGTGGGAGACTTTTGGAAGTCTTCTATATGCTTTGTTTGTGACCCTTAGGAATGTCCTATGGACACACTGTGATGGCAAGCAAGTGTGGACCACTTTAGATGCTATGGTTATGCACATATGCACATATGATTGTTAATGTTTATGCTTATTTAAATGTTTGTGTTTGTTGTTGAATGGTTGATGTTTTGACATACATAACAAACTCACTAACAACTTAACAAGCTGAAAATTTTTGGTTCTAAAAGTTTATATAAAGTTATTAAAATGGTTTAATGATTTTAAAGATTAAATTGGTTTTAGTCAAAGGACCATAGGGTACCTTGTATTTGATTGCATGCAAATACAAGTACATAGATTTTTCTAAACTAATGTTATGTAACCTCTAAATATTCTTTAACAAGATCAACACCGTCCTTTTACACAACACTTGAGTCACTTGAGAACTCTTAGTGGGATAAAGGTCACCTAACCACTTTGAGGGAACTCGTGATTCAAGGTGAGAATGCCCTATTTGTGGGATAAAGGTCACCTAACCACTTGTTTTGGCCAAACTCACACGTGGGTGTAAGTAGGGTGTCTTGATTTGCAAATCATGTCAAATGGATCACCTACGATGTGGTTTCCAAATGGTGTTGATGGGATTACATGCCGACTTACATATGATGTTTCAAGTCGATCCCATATTTCTAGAAGTTGCAAATGGTTGCAATCGTCAAACGTTGACCACCTTATTAATTTAAAAAAAGTGGGATAAAGGTCACCTAACCACAATTTAAATGTAATGTTGGGTTCTAGATTTTAATATAAAAGGACCTTAAAAGGCATTATTATTAAAAATTACAATATCGAAAATACTAAAATAAAAAATTTGTTAAACTTTGTAGATGGCCTCACATAATGATAATTTCGATAACTCATCCACGTCCAACCAATCTCTATGAGCGATCCTCCAAAAGGAACGTCTAAATCATAACAACTTCATCGATTGGTATCGAAACTTGAGAATCGTTCTCAAGCAAGAAAGAAGATAGTATATTTTAGACGACCTATCCCCGATCAACCTAGCGAGGATGATGAGGAGGCCTATAGCGATTGGCTAAAATACACTGAGGACTCCGTCCAAGTGTCTTGTCTCATGCTAGCGAGCATGACTCCGGATCTCCAGAAGGAGTATGAACATCACGGGGCTTACGACATGATTGCCCAGCTGAAGGAAACGTTCCAACAGCAAGCTAGGGTTGAGCGCTTCGAAACGGTTCGAGCACTCCATGCATGTCGTATGGACGACAACGAATCTGTTTCATCTTATGTACTTAAGATGAAAAGTCACATTGACCGCTCGAGAGGCTAATTGTCCCGTCTCAAAGGAATTGGCCACGGATTGATCCTCAATGGACTTACCAAGAGGTTCGAGGCATTCGTGTTGAACTACAACATGAATGCTTGGGACAAAAGAATTGGTGAGCTTCACTCAATGCTCAAAACTACCGAGGCGGCCATGGGTAAAAGGGTTTTACCCGTTCTCACCATCAATGAAGGTGGGAACAATAAAAGGCCTCGTCCCACACCAAGGCAAAGGTTACCAAGGGTAAGGGACCCGCTTGGGGGAAAAGGGAAAGGGGTGGTAAAGGTACCCCCAAACCACAAGAGAAGAAACAAAAGGTTGCTACCAATGACCCATGCTTCAAGTGTTGGGAGATTGGACATTGGCAAGAAATTGTCCTGTCCATCTCCAAGAGTTGAAAGCCAAGAGGATGCCGGGCAGACCTCAGGTACAATATACATGATTCATATTGATCTTAATGTTACATCTTCAAATACATGGGTATTGGATACCGGGATGTGGAACTCATATTTGCAATTTGTGCAGGGGTCACAAGAGTAGGGACTTCAAAAGGAGATGTTAGCCTCTTCATGGCAATGGAACTAAAGTCTTAGTTGAAGCTCGTGGGGACTACATCCTAAGACTTCCAAGTGGCTTGGAAGTTATTTTGAAGAATGTTTTGTATGCTCTAGTTTGACTAGGAACATTATTCTGTATCCCAATTAAGACTTTATGATTATGTTTATCTTTTATTGAAAATGATATTCATTTCTTTAAATGGTATGTTCTATTTAAAGCTATTCCCATTAATGGTATTTATGAATTGGTTCATGAAAATACTTTAAATAGTTCACTGTACCAAACTAACACCAAGAAGCTCAAGTTGGACTTGAGTGATACCTATCTTTGGCATTGTCGTCTTGGTCATATAAACAAGAAACGTTTACAACACTTCAAAATAATGGTCTTTAAAAACAAATGAATGTGATTCATTTGATGTTGTGAATCTTGTTTACAAGGGAAGATGACTAAGGCACCTTTAGTGGAACTAACGAAAGGGCAAAAGATTTATAGGAATCATACATTCGGATGTATGTGGTCCTTTTAAACCAATGACTAGGAATGGTGAAAGATACTTCATTACCTTTACCGACGATTATAGTCGCTATGGGTATGTGTACTTATTAAGGCACAAAGATGAGACTTTTGAAATGTTCAAAATCTTCAAGAATGAAGTAGAAAATCAACTCAACAAGTCAATTAAAGTTCTCCGTACCGATAGAGGAGGTGAATACCTAAGTGAAGCTTTTCAAGATCATCTTAGGAGTTGTGGGATTGTCTCACAAACTCACTCCACCTGGAACACCACAAACATAATGGTGTGTCTGAGAGAAGGAATCAAACCTTATTGGATATGGTCCGATCTATGATGGCTAGAAGCTCATTACTCTATCATTTTGGGGTTTCGCTCTGCTCTCGCGGCTCGTATTTTAAATATGGCCCCAACCAAAAGGTGGAAAGGACACCTTTTGAGATATGGCATGGAAGAGTTCCATCCCTATCATACTTAAGGGTTGGGGATGTGATGCCTATGTTAAGACTCCCACCCCAAAACAATTAGAAGTCCGATCCACCAAGTGTATCTTTGTTGGATATCCTAGAGATTCTATGGGATATTATTCTATGATCCATTGGAACAAAAGGTGTTTGTTGCCAGAAAGGGTGAGTTCTTAGAAGCAAAGTTCCTTATGGAAGGAGCTGGCAGTAGAACAGTGATCTTGAAGAGGATCAAGAACCACAACCCAATACACGGTTGGTTGAAAACTAGCACTCAACATGAGTATGGTGGTGTGATCAAGGGGTTGATCAATACACACAAGATGTTCGCAGAAGTGGTAGAACTAGTAATCCACCTGAAAGATACGGATTTTTCGTGGATGGGTGCTATGTGGTTAGATTCAGACGAACCAACCACATACCATAATGCAGTGTCCAATTCGGATTGTGACAAATGGCTTGAAGCCATGAACGCTGAGATGCAATCCATATATGACAATCAAGTTTGGGAACTTGTTGAACCACCTCTTAACTCCAAGATAATTGGAAGCAAGTGGTTTTCAAGAAGAAAACCGATATGCATGGAAACTTGGATACTTATAAAGCTAGACTTGTAGCAAAGGGTTTCACTCAAACTCAAGGGGTTGATTATCATGAAAATTTCTCACCTGTTGCGATGCTAAAGTCTATAAGGATATTGTTTGCCATAGCTGCTCATTATAATTATGAGATTTGGCAAATGGATGTCAAAACGGCTTTCCTAAATGGATATCTTGAGGAAAATGTCTATATGGTTCAGCCTGAAGGTTTTGTCGATCCAAAACATCCTAATAAAGTATGCAAGTTAAAGAAATCAATCTATGGATTGAAACAAGCATCGAGAAGCTGGAATCATCGTTTTGATGAGGGATAAAGAAATTTGGCTTCATCAAAAACGCTGATGAGGCTTGGTGTATAAGAAGGCTAGTGGGAGCACAATAACTTTCCTAGTATTGTATGTTGATGACATACTACTATTTGGAAATGACATTCCAACCTTGGAAGGTGTGAAAACCTGGCTTGGAAGTTGTTTTTCCATTAAGGATCTTGGTGAAGCCGCCTATATTCTGGGAGTAAAGATCTATAGGGATAGATCAAGGCGGTTGATTGGTTTGAATCAAAGTGCATACATTGATAAAATCTTGAAAAGGTTCAAGATGGAGAACTCTAAGAAAGGTACCGTACCTATTCAAAGGGGAACGATATTGAGTACGACTCAATGTCCAAGCTCAAAGGATGAGCAAGATAAAACGAAGGCAATCCCATATGCATCTGCTATTGGATCCATCATGTATGCGATGATATGCACTCGACCGGAGTGTCATGCGCCTGAGCATGACAAGCCGTTACCAGCAAAATCCTAGAAACAGTCATTTGATGGCTGTAGAAACATACTTAAGTACCTAAGAAGGACAAGAGATATGTTCCAATCTATGGATCTGGTGACGAGGAACTCGTTGTAAAAGGTTACACGGATGCGAGTTTCCAGACGATCGTGATGATTCTCGGTCACAATCGGGATACATTTTCATTCTGAATGGAGGAGCGGTTTCTTGGAAGAGCTCCAAGCAGGATGTGGTGGCTCTATCAACTACAGAATCAGAATACGTCGCCGCCTCATTGGCAGCTCAAGAAGCTGCATGGTTAAAGAAATTCATTGCCGATCTGGGGATTGTCCCTTCCATTCAGGACCCCTAGAGATTTTTGTGATAACGAGGGTACGATTGCTCAAATCAAGGAACCTCGTGCTCATCAAAAGACTAGGCACATTGTGCGGAGATTCAACTACATACGGGATGAAGTTGAAAAGGGAAAGATATGTATTCGCAAAGTTCACACGGATCAAAACATTGCGGATCCTCTCACGAAGCTCCTTGAAAAGGCAAACCATGAAGGTCATACTTGTGCCATGGGACTTCGATATTCTAGTGATTGGATTTGATCTGTAAATTTGTATTTGGATATGTGGAACTATATTATTGAATACAATTATTTGGTTATAGTGTTTCAATTAATGTTCCTATTTAGCAGTTTTATCCATGAGTGAAATGTTTACTCTAAAATGTCCGTAGTCGCTCATACTTGTGGGAACAAGTGCGAGAGTAAGATTATTATGAACTTGGATTGGTTGATATTCATAAGGACGAATATAGAGCAATGGGTTGCTACCAAGGTTCATAGATATTTGTGGCATACAATATTGGACTAACCCGCATCTCAAATTTTACTAAATGGAATCTTATTGATTGATCATAAGTAAATTTGAGTAAAGGCGAATATCATTTGGTATCCTCCGACCTGAGATACATATTGAGTTTTGATATTCACTAAGTATTATACCTTGAGCTAATTCTTCACTGTCCTGAGATAGTGGACAGTACATAAGGGTATGTTCAGATATACACGAGGTGTTTGTGAGAAATGTATGTAATCAAGATGGAATTTGTTTTCTCTTATTCGTTGGAGTTAGATGTCTAAGGCCTGATTAAGTTAAATCAACAACAAATGATCATTCTATGTTCTTGGATTTAACATGACATCTGTAACAAAAGGATAGATGATGATTCACCTAAATCATTTCAAGTAGGGTACTTGAAAGGGATGATGTTATTGAATGGCCATAAGTCATGCGTATTAAGGGTAGTAAACCGTTGTTAGGCGGTATTACTGCTTGCATCAATCTTCTATGAATCTTGGGCAAGTGGGAGATTGTAGGATTTCTAATGCCAAGACAGTAGGATATTGATGTGGTTAGTACGTTATGATCCTAGTCGGGTTATACCAATAAACAAGCTTAGGAGACACCAATTAAATATTTAGTTCATGATATGATCATGCAATTAAATATTAACACCAATTTAGAAAATGTTTTCTAATAAGTTGCGTGTGAGAGGGAACAACTTATTAGGATATTTTGTTCAATAATATTATTTGAAGTGTTATTTAATTAGTTAGATGACACCAAATAATAATGAGGATTTACAAACTTATAAATTAAATGGTTAATTGTATAAGTATGTATATATATATATATATAACTTGTACATACAATTTATTTAGTGGTTGTATGTTAGTTAACAAGACAACTTAATGTGTTATAAAACTTTGAGAGGGAAAGGGTTTTAAAACCCTTTTTTGGCCGCCCCCTCTACCAACCTTTTGACCCATCTTGCTTTGGAACTAGACACATTAACTTGTCTTGAACTCTCCACTCACTCAACCTCACACAACATGCAATAGAAAGCAAAATCTTCTTCTTTCTCTCTTCCATTTTCGGCCAGGCAGCAAAGAAAGGGGTGTTTTAGAAGTGTTTTGGGTGTGTTCTACCTAACAAGAAAGGTGTTTAGCAAAGAGCTTGGGGTAAAACACTTGAGGGTTCCTCTTCTTGGAACCTTGGGGTCGATTTCATCTTCCTACATCATCAAACTTGCTGCTGGAAACTCACGGTTTTGGAAGCTCTTTCGGCAGCTCTCTTTCTGGGTTTTTGGGGTTCAAAATCAAGCAACTAAGAAGCCTACTTGAGGCTTGTGGGAGTAGTCACTTGAGGACTTCTACACTTGTGTTCTTGCTGTTTAAGCATCTCAAATCTCCTTCTGTTGGACGTTTTTCTTGCTGTTGGAAGGAGGTAGTTCATGGCAGCCCTTTGAGGTTGCCATATTGTGTTATTTTATGTACACATAGCATGTCCATTCACATATGATGATCCTTTTTGTTTGGGTTTGTTACCATCTTAAAAGATCACTAAGAACATGAAATTTTCAGCTTTAAAATCGGTTTTAAAAATACATTCCGCTGCGTTTTCTGAAAGTTTAAATGGTTAAACATGGATTTTGTGTTCTAGCAAACCCGTCAGTTATTGTTGTTTGTGGGTTGTTGTTGTTGTGCGTAGTGTTTTGAGTGGTTGTGTTTGGCGTTGTTTTGTTGTTGTTGGTGTTGTTGTTGTTGTTGTGTTGTGTTGTTGTTATTGTTGTTGTGCAGTAGTAGTGTAGTAGTGTTGTGGTGGTTGTTATTGTCGTGGTGCAGTAGTAGTAGTGGTAGTTGTTGTGTTGTTTGTCATTGTTGTTGGTTATGTTGTTGTTGTGCTTGTAGTGTTGCTGTTTTTGTGGTTGGTTTTTGTGTTGCTGGTGTTGTTGTTGTTGTTGTTGTTGTTTTTCTTGTATTTTGTTGTTGTTGGTGTTTGTAGTTGTTGATGTTGTGTTGATGGGTTGTTGTGTTGTTGTTGTGTTGTTGTTTTTGTTGTTTTTGTCATTGTGTGTTTGGTGGTCGTTGTGTTGTTGTTGTTGTTGTTTGTGGTTGTTTTTGTCGTTGTTGTTGTGCTTGCGTTGTTTGTTGTTGTTTGTCGTTGTTGTTGTTTTTCGTTGTTGTTGTTGTTGTTTGTCATTTTTATGTTTTTGTCATCG
>JACCIX010000032.1:0-10000 GCA_025506515.1 Flaveria trinervia | reverse complement strand
TTGTTTGTCGTTTTTGTTGTTGTTTATCGTTGTTGTTGTTTGTCGTTGTTGTTGTTGTTGTTGTTTGTCGTTGTTGTTGTTGTTTGTCGTCGTTGTTGTTGTTTGTCATTGTTGTTGTTTGTCGTTTTTGTTGTTTTTTGTCGTTGTCGTTGTTGTTGTTGTTGTTGTTGTTGTTGTCGTTGTCGTTGTTGTTGTTGTTGTTTGTCGTTGTTATTGTTTGAGGTTGTTGTTGTTGTTGTTGTTGTTGTCGTTGTTGTTGTTTGTCGTTGTTGCAGGATCGTTCAAGGGTTTGAACACAATTACAACACAACAACACAATGAGGAGATTATCTATACTCTTAATCAAACAGTAAACTGGGTTAACCAAAAGTGATACAAAGAAGACAAGTAAAGCAAGAGACAGAACAGGAGAATATGGTTTTCAAGGATGCAGTATATTGCTTTCTCAAGTCTTTTACAAGTGTTACAAAGTATATTAAAGATACAAGAAACTTGAAATACTTATACTACAACCTACAGCCGGCTATACTATGAAAGCCAGCTGGATAAAATTGACTAGACACTAACAAAATCAATTGTAGAATCAAAAGGCATATCTGCCTTTTGACCTTGTGACTATGACATGCCATAGCTCACATCTTATACATTACAAAAAGGATAAAGTACATAAAGTGGAAAGTTCAGACTCAAGACCTCAATGTACAGTTACCAAAAGCATGGACCTTTTCACAACTCTTGTAAGTTGGTGACTTATCAAAGACGCAGGGAAAAGGTGCTTTATGGAACAGTACATCAGATAGAGCATGTGTACTAAAAAGTCTTCGGAAGAAATCTGTCTTCATAGGGTGAAGCTTCGGAAGACTTGTCTCTTGAAGCTCGGAAGACTTCATGTTTGGCTTCGGAAGATATTGGTCTTGGCTTCGGAAGATTTTACACTTAGAATGTTTTCTAATGTATTGTGGAAAACTTCTGAAGCATTCTTCACTTCAGTACTTAGTGCATGTTGCTAAGACACTTTGGATGTTTTGGGTTGCATCAGACTTAAGGAATCCTTACGGTTGTTGTTGTCGTTGTTGTTGTTGTTGTTGTTTGTCGTTGTTGTTTGTGGTTGTTAGTTTTTGTCGTTGTTGTTGTTTGTCGTTGTTGTTGTTGTTGTTGTTGTTGTTTGTCATTGTTGTTGTTTGTCGTTATTGTCGTTCTTGTTGTTATTGTTTCTGGTTGTTGGTTTTTGTCGTTGTTGTTGTTATTGTTGTTGTTGCTGTTGTTGTTGTTGTATTTGTTGTTATTGTTGTTGTTGCAGTAGTAGTGTAGTGGTTGTTGCTGTTGTTGTTATTGTCGTTGTTGTTGTTGTTTGTCGTTGTTGTTGTTGTTGTTATTGTCGTGGTTGTTGTTGTTTGTCGTTTTTCTTATTTTTTGTCATTGTTGTTGTTTGTCGTTGTTGTTGTTCTTGTTGTTCTTGTCGTTGTTGTTGTTGCTTGTCGTTGTTGTTGTTGTCTGTCGTTGTTGTTGTTTGTCGTTGTTGTTGTGGTTGTTGTTGTTGTTATTGTTGTTGTTATTGTCGTTGTTGTTGTTGTTGTCGTTGTTGTTGTTGTTGTTTGTCGTTGTTGTTGTTGTTTGTCATTGTTGTTGTTTGTCGTTGTTGTTTTTATTGTTGTTGTTGCTGTTGTTGTTGTTGTTGTTTGTCGTTGTTGTTGTTGTTGTTGTTGTTTGTCGTTGTTGTTGTTGTTGTTGTTGTTTGTGATTGTTGTTGTTGTTTGTCGATGTTGTTTTTGTTTTTGTTTGTTGTTTTTGTTGTTGTTGTTGTTGCTGATGTTGTTGTTGTTGTTGTTGCTGTTGTTGTTGCTATTGTTGTTGTTGTTGCTGATGTTGTGGTTGTTGTTGTTGTTGTGTTGTTGTTGTTGTTGTTGTTGCCTTTGTTGTTGTCATTGTTTTTGTTGTTTGTCGTTGTTGTTGTTTGTCGTTGTTGTTGTTTGTCGTTTTTGTTGTTGTTTATCGTTGTTGTTGTTTGTCGTTGTTGTTGTTGTTGTTGTTTGTCGTTGTTGTTGTTGTTTGTCGTCGTTGTTGTTGTTTGTCATTGTTGTTGTTTGTCGTTTTTGTTGTTTTTTGTCGTTGTCGTTGTTGTTGTTGTTGTTGTTGTTGTCGTTGTTGTTGTTGTTGTTGTTGTTTGTCGTTGTTATTGTTTGAGGTTGTTGTTGTTGTTGTGATTGTCGTTGTGTTGTGTCGTTGTTGCAGGATCGTTCAAGGGTTTGAACACATTACAACACAACAACACAATGAGGTGATTATCTATACTCTTAATCAAACAGTAAACTGGGTTAACGAAAAGTGATACAAAGAAGACAAGTAAAGCAAGAGACAGAACAGGAGAATATGGTTTTCAAGGATGCAGTATATTGCTTTTCTCAGTCTTTACAAGTGTTACAAAGTATATTAAATATACAAGAAATTTGAAATACTTATACTACACCTACAGCCGGCTATACTATGAAAGCAGCTGGATACAATTGACTAGACACTAACAAAATCAATTGTAGAATCAAAAGGCATATCTGCCTTTTGACCTTGTGACTATGACATGCCATAGCTCACATCCTTATACATTACAAAAAGGATAAAGTACATAAAGTGGAAAGTTTCGGACTCAAGACCTCATGTACAGTTACCAAAAAGCATGGACCTTTTCACCAACTCTTGTAAGTTGGTGACTTATCAAAGACGCAGCGAAAAAGGTGCTTTATGGAACAGTACATCAGATAGAGCATGTGTACTAAAAGTCTTCGGAAGAAATCTGTCTTCATAGGGTGAAGCTTCGGAAGACTTTGTCTCTTGAAGCTTCGGAAGACTTCATGTTTGGCTTCGGAAGATATTGGTCTTGGCTTCGGAAGATTTTACACTTAGAATGTTTTCTAATGTATTGTGGAAAACTTCTGAAGCATTCTTCACTTCAGTACTTAGTGCATGTTGCTAAGACACTTTGGATGTTTTGGGTTGCATCAGACTTAAGGAATCCTTACGGTTGTTGTTGTCGTTGTTGTTGTTGTTGTTGTTTGTCGTTGTTGTTGTTGTTTGTGGTTGTTAGTTTTTGTCGTTGTTGTTGTTTGTCGTTGTTGTTGTTGTTGTTGTGTTGTTGTTGTTGTTTGTCATTGTTGTTGTTGTTTGTCGTTATTGTCGTTCTTGTTGTTATTGTTTCTGGTTGTTGGTTTTTGTCGTTGTTGTTGTTGTTATTGTTGTTGTTGCTGTTGTTGTTGTTGTATTTTTTGTTATTGTTGTTGTTGCAGTAGTAGTGTAGTGGTTGTTGCTGTTGTTGTTATTGTCGTTGTTGTTGTTGTTTGTCGTTGTTGTTGTTGTTGTTATTGTCGTGGTTGTTGTTGTTTGTCGTTTTTCTTATTTTTTGTCATTGTTGTTGTTTGTCGTTGTTGTTGTTCTTGTTGTTCTTGTCGTGGTTGTTGTTGTTGTCGTTTTTCTTATTTTTTGTCATTGTTGTTGTTTGTCGTTGTTGTTGTTCTTGTTGTTCTTGTCGTTGTTGTTGTTGCTTGTCGTTGTTGTTGTTGTTTGTCGTTGTTGTTGTTTGTCGTTGTTGTTGTGGTTGTTGTTGTTGTTATTGTTGTTGTTATTGTCGTTGTTGTTGTTGTTATTTGTCGTTGTTGTTGTTGTTTGTGGTTTTTGGTTTTTGCCGTTGTTGTTGTTTGTCGTTGTTGTTGTTGTTGTGTTGTTGTTGTTGTTGTTGCTGTTGTTGTTGTTGTTTGTCATTGTTGTTGTTGTTTGTCGTTGTTGTCGTTGTTGTTGTTTGTGGTTGTTTGTTTTTGTCGTTGTTGTTGTTTGTCATTGTTGTTGTTGTTGTTGTTGTTGTTGTTGTTGTTTGTCATTGTTGTTGTTGTTTGTCGTTATTGTCGTTCTTGTTGTTGTTGTTGTTTGTGGTTGTTGGTTTTTGTCGTTGTTGTTATTTCTCGTTGTTGTTGTTGTTGTTGTTGTTGTTGTTATTGTTGTTGTTGCAGTAGTAGTAGTAGTAGTAGTAGTAGTAGTTGTTGTTGTTGTTATAGTCGTTGTTGCAGTAGTAGTAGTTGTTGTTGTTGTTGTTGTTTTTCATTGTTGTTGTTTGTTGTTGTTGTTGCTTGTCGTTGTTGCTGTTGGTGTGGCTGTTGTTGTTTGGTTGTTGTTGCTGTTGTTGTTGTTATTGTTTTTGTTGTTTTTTGTCTTTGTTGTTGTTTGTCGTTGTTGATGTTGTTGTTATCGTTGTGTTGTTGTTGTTGTTGTTGTCGTTGTTATTGTTTGTCGTTGTTGTTGTCGTTGTTGTTGTTGTTGTTGTCGTTGTTGTTGTTGTTTGTCGTTGTTGTTGTTCTTTGTGGTTGTTGGTTTTTGTCATTGTTGTTGTTTGTCGTTGTTGTTGTTGTTGTTGCTGTTGTTGTTGTTGTTGTTGTTGTTGTTTGTCATTGTTGTTGTTGTTTGTCGTTGTTGTCGTTGTTGTTGTTTGTGGTTGTTGGTTTTTGTCGTTGTTGTTGTTTATCGTTGTCGTTGTTGTTCTTGTTGTTGTTGTTGTTTTTGTTTGTCATTGTTGTTGTTTTTTGTCGTTATTGTCTTTCTTGTTGTTGTTGTTGTTTGTGGTTGTTGGTTATTATCGTTGTTGTTTGTCGTTGTTGTTGTTGTTGTTATTGTTGTTGTTGTTGCTGTTGTTTTTGATGTTGTTGTTCTTATTGTTGTTGTTGTTGTAGTAGTAGTAGTAGTAGTTGTTGTTGTTGTTGTTGTTATTGTCGTTGTTGCAGTAGTATTGTAGTTGTTTTTGTTGTTGTTGTCGTCGTTGTTGTTGTTTGTTGTTGTTGTTGTTGTTTGTGGTTGTTGGTTTTTGTCGTTGCTGTTATTTGTCGTTGTTGTGTTGTTATGTTGTTGTTGTGTTGTTGTTGTTGTTGTTGTTGTTGTTCTTATTGTTGTTGTTGCAGTAGTAGTAGTAGTAGGTAGTAGTTGTTGTTGTTGTTGTTGTATTGTCGTTGTTGCAGTAGTAGTAGTTGTTGTTGTTGTTGTTTGTCATTGTTGTTGTTGTTGTTGTTGTTGTTGTTGCTGCTGTTGTTGTTGTTGTTGTTTTTGTTGTATTTTGTCGTTGTTGTTGTTTGTCGTTGTTGATGTTGTTGTTGTTGTTGTTGTTGTTGTTGTGTGTTGGTTGTTGTTGTTGTTGCTGTTGTTGTGGTTGTCGCTAATGTCGTTGTTGTTGTTTGTCGTTGTTGTTGTTGTTGTTGTTTGTCGTTATTATTGTTTTTTGTCGTTGTTGTTGTTTGACGTTGTTGTTGTTATTGTTGTTGTTGTTGCTGTTGTTGTTGTTGTTGTTGTCGTTGTTGTTGTTGTTGTTGCGTTGTTGTTGTTGTTGTTTGTCGTTGTTGTTGTTGTTTGTCATTGTGGTTATTTGTCGTTGTTGTTGTTATTCTTGTTGTTGTTGCTGCTGTTGTTGTTGTTGTTTTTCGTTGTTGTTGTTGATCGTCGTTGTTGTTGTTGTTCGTTGTTGTTGTTATTGTTGTTATTTGTCATTGTTGTTGTTGTTTGTCGTTGTTGTTGTTGTTGTTTGTTGTTTTTGTTGTTGTTATTGTTGCTGATATTGTTGTTGTTGGTGTTATTGTTGTTGTTGTTGTTTGTCGTTGTTGTTGTTGTTTCTCGTTGTTGTTGTTTGTCGTTGTTGTTGTTGTTGTTGCTGTTGTTGCTGTTGTTGTCGCTATTGTTGTTGTTGTTGTTGATGTTGTGGTTGTTGTTGTTGTTGTTGTTGTTGCCGTTGTTGTTGTCATTGTTGTTGCTGTTTGTCGTTGTTGTTGTTTGTCGTTTTTGTTGTTGTTTATCGTTGTTGTTGTTTGTCGTTGTTGTTGTTGTTGTTGTTGGTGTTTGTCATTGTTGTTGTTGTTTGTCGTTGTTGTTGTTGTTTGTCATTGTGGTTGTTTGTCGTTTTTGTTGTTGTTTATCGTTGTTGTTGTTTGTCCTTGTTGTTGTTGTTGTTTGTCGTTGTTGTTGTTGTTTGTCATTGTTGTTGTTTGAGGTTGTTGTTGTTGTTGTTGTTGTCGTTGTTGTTGTTTGTCGTTGTTGTTGCCGTTTTTGTTGTTGTTGTTGCTTTGTTGTTGTTGTTTGTCGTTGTTGTTGTTCTTTGTGGTTGCTGGTTTTTGTCATTGTTGTTGTTTGTCGTTGTTGTTGTTGTTGTTGTTGTTGCTGTTGTTGTTATTGTTGTTGTTGTTTGTCATTGTTGTTGTTGTTTGTCGTTGTTGTCGTTGTTGTTGTTTGTGGTTGTTGGTTTTCGTCGTTGTTGTTGTTTGTCATTATTGTCGTTCTTGTTGTTGTTGTTTGTAGTTGTTGGTTTTTATCGTTGTTGTTGTTTGTCGTTGTTGTCGTTGCTGTTGTTTGTGGTTGTCATTGTTGTTGTTGTTTGTCGTTGTTGTTGTTGTTTGTAATTGTTGTTGTTTGTCGTTTTTGTTGTTTTTTTTCGTTGTTGTTGTTTGTCGTCGTTGTTCTTCTTGTTGTTGTTGTTGTCGTTGTTGTTGTGGTTGTTGTTTGTCGTTGTTGTTGTTTGAGGTTGTTGTTGTTGTTGTTGTTTGTCGTTGTTGTTGTTGTTGGTGGTTGTTGGTTTTTGCCGTTGTTGTTGTGTGTCGTTGTTGTTGTTGTTGTTGTTGCTGTTGTTGTTGCTGTTGTTGTTGTTGTTTATCATTGTTGTTGTTGTTTGTCGTTGTTGTCGTTGTTGTTGTTTGTGGTTGTTGGTTTTTGTCGTTGTTGTTGTTTGTCGTTGTCGTTGTTGTTGTTGTTGTTGTTGTTGTTTGTCATTGTTGTTGTTGTTTGTCGTTATTGTCGTTCTTGTTGTTGTTGTTGTTGTTTGTGGTTGTTGGCTTTTGTCGTTGTTGTTATTTCTCGTTGTTGTTGTTGTTGTTGTTGTTGTTCTTATTGTTGTTGTTGCAGTAGTAGTAGTAGTAGTAGTTGTTGTTGTTGTTGTTGTTATAGTCGTTGTTGCAGTAGTAGTAGTAGTAGTAGTTGTTGTTGTTTGTCATTGTTGTTGTTTGTTGTTGTTGTTGCTTGTCGTTGTTGCTGTTGTTGTGGCTGTTGTTGTTGTGGTTGTTGTTGTTGTTGTTGTTGTTTTTGTCTTTGTTGTTATTTGTCGTTGTTGATGTTGTTGTTATTGTTGTTGTTGTTGTTGCTGTTGTTGTTGTTGTTTTTGTTGTTTTTTGTCGTTGTTGTTGTTGTTGTTGTTGTTGTTGTTGTTGTTATTGTTGTTGTTGTTTGTCATTGTTGTTGTTGTTTGTCGTTGTTGTCATTGTTGTTGTTTGTGGTTGTTGGTTTTCGTCGTTGTTGTTGTTTGTCATTATTGTCGTTCTTGTTGTTGTTGTTTGTAGTTGTTGGTTTTTATCGTTGTTGTGGTTTGTCGTTGTTGTCGTTGCTGTTGTTTGTGGTTGTCATTGTTGTTGTTGTTGTTCGTTGTTGTTGTTTGTAATGGTGTTGTTTGTCGTTTTTGTTGTTTTTTTCGTTGTTGTTGTTGTCGTCGTTGTTCTTCTTGTTGTTGTTGTCGTTGTTGTTGTGGTTGTTGTTTGTCGTTGTGTTGTTGAGGTTGTTGTTGTGTTGTTGTTGGTCTTGTTGTTGTTGTTGGTGGTTGTGGTTTTTGCCGTTGTTGTTGTGTGTGCGTTGTTGTTGTGTTGTTGTTGTTGTTGTTGCTGTTGTTGTTGTTGTTTATCATGTGTTGTTGTTTGTCGTTGTTGTCGTTGTTGTTGTTTGGTGGTGTGGTTTTGTCGTTGTTGTTGTTTGTCGTTGTCGTTGTTGTGTTGTTGTGTTGTTGTTGTTTGTCATTGTGTGTTGTTTGTCGTTATTGTCGTTTTTGTTGTTGTTGTTGTTGTTTGTGGTTGTTGGCTTTTGTCGTTGTTGTTATTTCTCGTTGTGTGTTGTTGTTGTTGTGTTGTTCTTATTGTTGTTGTTGCAGTAGTAGTAGTAGTAGTATTGTTGTTGTTGAGTGTGTTGTTATAGTCGTTGTTGCAGTAGTAGTATAGTAGTAGTGTTGTTGTTGTTTGTCATTGTTGTTGTTTTGTTGTGTTGTTGCTTGTCGTTGTGCTGGGTTGTGGCTGTTGTTGTTGTGGTTGTTGTTGTTGTTGTTGTTTTTGTCTTTGTTGTTATTTGTCGTTGTTGATGTTGTTGTTATTGTTGTTGTGTGTTGTTGTGTTGTGTTTGTTGTTTTTTTGTTTTTGTCGTGTGTGTTGTGTTGTGTTGATGTTGTTGTTATTGTTGTTGTTGTTTGTCAATGTTGTGTTGTTGTGTCCGTGTTGTCGTTGTTGGTTGTGGTTGTTGGGTTTCGTCGTTGTGTTGTTTGTCATTATTGTCGTTTTGTTGTTGTGTTTGTAGTTGTTGGTTGTTTATCGTTGTGTTGTTTGTCGTTGTTGTCGTTGCTGTTGTTGTGGTTGTCATGTTGTTGTTGTTGTCGTTGTTGTTGTTGTTTGAATTGTTGTTGTTTGTCGTTTTTGTTGTTTTTTTTCGGTTGTTGTTGTTTGTCGCGTTTTCTTCTTGTTGTTGTTGTTGTCGTTGTTGTTGTGGTTGTTGTTTGTCGTGTTGTGTTTGAGGTTGTTGTTGTGGTTGTTGTTGTCGTTGTTGTTGTTGTTGGTGGTGTTGGTTTTTGCCGTTGTTGTTGTGTGTCGTTGTGGTTGTTGTTGTTGTGCTGTTGTTGTTGCTGTGTTGTTGTTGTTTATCAATGGTGTTGTTGTTTGTCGTTGTTGTCGTTGTTGTTGTTGTGTGGTTGTTGGTTTTTGTCGTTGTGGTGTTTGTCGTTGCGTTTGTTGTTGGTTGTTGTTGTTGTGTTGTTGTTGTTATTGTCGTTTGTCGTTTGTGTTGTTGTGGTTGTTGTTGTTGTTGTTCTTATTGTTGTTGTTGCAGTAGTAGTAGTAGTAGTAGTTGTTGTTGTTGTTGTTGTTATAGTCGTTGTTGCAGTAGTAGTAGTAGTAGTAGTTGTTGTTGTTTGTCATTGTTGTTGTTTGTTGTTGTTGTTGCTTGTCGTTGTTGCTGTTGTTGTGGCTGGTGTTGTTGGGTGTTGTTGTTGTTGTTGTTGTTTTTGTCTTTGTGTTATTTGTCGTGGTTGATGTTGTTGTTATGTTGTGCTGTTGTGGTTGTGTTTTTGTTGTTTTTGTCGTTGTTGTTGTTTTTCGTCGTTGTTGTTGTTTTTGTTGTTGGTTTTTGTTGTTGTTTTTGTCGTTGTTGTTGTTGATGGTCGTTGTTGTTGTTCTTTGTCGTTGTTGTTGTTGTGTTGTTGTTGTTGTTGTGTTGTTGTGTCGTTTTTGTCGTGTTTGTCGTTGTTGTTTGTTGTTGTGTTGTTGTTGTTGTTGCCGTTGTTGTTGTCATTGTTTTTGTGTTTGTCGTTGTTGGGTTTGTCGTTGTTGTTGTTTGTCGTTTTGTTGTTGTTTATCGTTGTTGTTGTTTGTCGTTGCTGTTGTTTTTGTCGTTTTTGTTGTTGTTTATCGTTGTTGTTGTTTGTCGTTTTTGTCGTTTTTTGTCGTTGTTGTTCTTTGTTGTTGTTGTTGTTAGTGTTGTTGTTGTTGTGTTGTTGTTGTTGTTGTTATTGTCGTGTTGTTGTTGTTGTCGTTGTGTGTTGTTGTTTGTCGTGTTGTTGTTGTTTGTCATGTTGTTGTTTGTCGTTGTTGTTTATTGTTGTGTTGCTGTTGTTGTTGTGGTTGTTTGGCGTGGTGTTGTGTTGTTGTTGTTGTGTTTGTCGTTGTTGTTGTTGTTGTTGTTGTTTGTGATTGTTGTTGGTGTTTGTCGATGTTGTTTGTTTTTGGTGTTTGTTTTTGTTGGTGTGTGTGTTGCTGATGTTGTTGTTGTTGTTGTTGTGTTGTTGTGCTATTGTTGTTGTTGTTTTTGATGGTGTTGTGTGTTGTTGTGTTGTGTGTTGTTGTTGTGTTGCTTTGTTGTTGTCATGGTTTTGTTGTTTGTCGTGTTGTTGTTTGTCGTGTGTTGTTTGTCGTTTTTGTTGTTGTTTATCGTTGTTGTTGTTTGTCGTTGTTGTTTTGTTGTGTTT